>CABFWO010000479.1:82425-125986 GCA_902155825.1 Timema genevievae
TTTTTTCTGGATGAAAGGTACCCTATGTCCTTTTCTGTACCCATGACAACGTGTATGCGAAATTTCATGATGATCGGTCGAGTAGTTTAGGCGTGAAAGCGTAACAAACAATAACAAACAAACAAACTCACATTCGCAATTTTTTTCTGGATGAAAGGTACCCTATGTCCTTTTATGTACCCATGACAACGTGTATGCGAAATTTCATGATGATCGGTCGAGTAGTTTAGGCGTGAAAGCGTAACAAACAAACAAACAAACAAACAAACTCACATTCGCTATTATAATAGTTAGGATTTCATAATTGATTGTTTTTATAAAAGGGTATACATTTTAATGTGTACTAAACAATTAACTACATAATTAACTAGATTTAAGTTAAGGAAAAAGTGCAGTCGTACTAATGGTAAAACAAAAAAAAAGAACTCTTTGATTAAAAAAAAATTAGAGTATAAGATAAGATATATTTTATTAGATATTATTTCGTGGACAACCTCACATATCAACGTCCTTCATGTGAGTTTTTTTATTTTTATCAGATAAAATTAATTTGCACCTGCCATTTAAGAACAAAAGGCTTTTTGAAATAGTAACAGGCTGCGTGACGTACTTTGATCGATTCGCCTTCTGTTCTGGGTGCACTAGTACCTAAAATGGTGCCTCTATGTCGCTTCATTGATGTAGTTTTAATAATGTCATGATACCTTTTATAATACACCTTGTTTATTGTTGTCTGATACGTCTAGATTCTAGTACATTGTGTTTCGTAGCCGGTGGCTCGCTAGCTTTTGACGGGTGGTCCACAAACTACATTAAAAACTAAATCATCTTGGAGTTGGTGGAAGGGGTGGTGATTGATTGGTTACTTTATAAGTGAGATGTTGGTGGATTGGGCATCTTTGGGCCAACTAGAAGAAATTTTAAGCATGTGATTTGGACATTTCATTGAAGCTAGGATTACATAACAGCACATTAATTGTAAATAAATACAATAATTCACCAGTCGATCAGTAGAGGCAATTTCAGCTGAACGTTAGGTTCTACGTAATCCACCTTGGGAGGGAAATTTTGGTGTAAAGTATCAGTGCCCAATCTATATCTTAAGGAAAAATTTGTTGGGAATTTATGGCTTTCTTATTAAATTATAAATTTCCTTAATTCATTGCTCAGTAAAAATATGTTTTTATTCTCTTTTACGTGTCCATGGGTTTTTATTTATCCTCAAGTTTGTGTCTTTTCTTAACCTTGCCTTTGGTTATAAAGTTTTTACATTTTTTTACAGAAATGGCTTCTATTTTTGCCTTCTCATTGTTTTAAAAAAAGGTATTTTTATCGTAAACATTTTATACGTAGATATTTGATGAATTTTTATATTTAATTTTTATCTGAGCTTATAAAAGTGGCTCTTACTTTTCTGTCTGTCACACATGAGTCTTTCTTTGTG
Source organism: Timema genevievae (assembly GCA_902155825.1). NCBI lineage: Eukaryota > Metazoa > Arthropoda > Insecta > Phasmatodea > Timematidae > Timema > Timema genevievae. Next base: position 83,870 of record CABFWO010000479.1, read on the forward strand.
TCTGTCTGTCTGTCTGTCTGTCCCTATTGCTTAGCTAGGGTGGCTGCATCATTCAAACTTGATATTTAGAGAATATATGCTTATAGCTTGAAGTTAAATCATGATTTTCGTGCCTTAAAATTATGTTTGGTTTACTATGAAATAGTTTTCTGAAAATTTGACATTTTACATCAAGGTTCTAACATTTTGTTTTAAATAGATATATCTGAACTGTTTTAAGTGTAAAATTACACCATTTCCTTAATTTGATAACTGATTTTTGATAGTTTAAAATATTTCTTAGATTTCTTAACGATATGGTTCAAAATTATTATTTAGAAATCGTTCCGCATAATGAATACAAATAAATGCTTTGTTGTTTTACTAATAAATATATATTGATTATTAATTTTATTATTTTTAATAGCTTAAATTATTTATTTTTTCAAAATATATGCTACAATTTTTATGGCCACTAGAATGTATTTGTTTTAGTAAAAAAGCTTTAGACCACTGATTTTGACGCTAAATAATAACAAAATTAATATTTGAGTTTCAAAATGAAAATATGATTATGTATTACATTATGAAAGATGATATGAAATTCTTACCATAATTTTTTTTAACAATAAGGTTCATACTTTACTCACATATTTATTCATATAAACTCCTACTTCCTCATCCCTCAAACTCTCTAGTGTAGGTAAATGTTTTGATATCTCCGACAGGTTTTGAGACATGGAGTATAATAGGCCATTGTTTTATTTTGAGTACCATTAATTAGCCTATATACACATGACAGCATTTTTAAATGTCGATAGTATTAAGTTAATAGAGAACACACCTTGAGTTGAACAACAACAACAATAACAAATTATACACAGTCATATTTACTTTATTGAACAAGCGTTTGGTCAACAAGAACATCAAATTCCTGTGTAAACAAAAACCATTTTCACGTCTATCATCATATTTGTAAAACTATATACAACAAATCGATAATATAAGGTTTAAAGATAAATGTTTGATCTTATTTCGTCGACGTGTTTGTGTATTATACATAATATTAGTGAAACTTCCCATTTCATGAAATGGGCCAATTTCTTTTCATCCCGTGAACTAGCCGCTTCTATTGACCATTTCATGAATTGGGCAATAACTGTATTAGCTCTATCCCAATTAATGAGCTGTAAATTATTGTCCTAGCTACTAAAAGTTGAACTGAAACTCGGTTTGAGATATCTTTCGGTAATAATTATAAACTAACACAACCAAACTAAACATAGCCTTACATTATAAAACGATTAAATGTTTTGACCAATCGGCTCTTCCGTTTTACGTACCGGACAAAAACTAGTCTAGTTCATGAACTAGCTATTGCACAGAGCTGCGCAGTTGATGAACTAGTCAGTTCATGAATTGGAAATCACATGTATCATACAATTTATGAACCGAATGAGTTTTTGCCCAATTCATAAAATGTTCCATTTCATTTTTGGGGTGTAACATCTTAATTTTATTTTAGGTCCTAAACTACCAGGCCTATATATTTAAAGGCTATGTAAAACACAATTTTGTAAAAATGTTCTTAAAATACTCGTATTATAATAAATAATATTACTACAAATCGCGTTTGGATCCGTCTACGCTGTACGTGTTTTAATCACTCTAATTGTTTATTAATGAGGATGGTATAATTTGGGCTATATTTTGTATTCTCGTGGAGAGAAAGTGGGAATCAATTTAGGGGGAAAAATTAAGTATATATATATGTACCCGATAATCCAGCCCTGACTTCCCCATGGGTGGCAAACCACACCAGATGAACCAAACATTTAAACAGCGTGGCCAACGATAGGGATAACGGTGCTGTGAACTTTTAAAACTACATGTTTTCTTTGATTTAATTTTGTTAAGTGCTGCTAAAAGGTTAGTGCTACTTCTTAATAGAGAAAAAAGAAGAAAGAAATCAAATTTTGAGCACACGTAGTCTCTGGATGGTAACCAGAGGGGGGTGAGGGAGACCATTATTTGTGTATTTTAGTTCAGTTGGCGAGAAAGTGGGTACATTTGATCTATTTTATCAGTCTCATCACTAGATCATTAGCGTAATTAGTAAATATGCGTACACCCTGAATGGGTATTAAAATGTGGTGAACGAATTTAATTGACACCCTCTAGGGTCTAGTGGTCAGAGTTCTTGGTTACAGACCCAGAGATCCCGGGTTCAATCCTTGGCGCTTCCAGATTGTGTCTGGAACGAAGTCAACTCAACCTCTTAAGGACAAATGAGGAGCTACTTGAATGGAAAAAGCAGCAGCTACGGCCTAGAAAACTGAGATAAACATAATATAGGTTGCGTTGTGCTGACAACTCGAAACCTTCTATTCACAGATGTTGGTACTATCTTCACCAACAGTTAGCAGCCCCTCGTTTTATGTGGCTCAGTAGTAGGCTTGTGCCATAGAATTTTTTTGATGTCAAATTATGCTCCTTTGGGGAAGCTTCCCCTTAAAACCACCGTTTTAGTTAAAATCGGTCCATACCGAATTAGTTATGAATCAATCACAACAACCAGAGTTTAAAACCTTCATTTAACATGTTTAGATAGGGAACGTGAGCAAGCCCAATTTTACAAGTTTGAAATTTACTAACAACACTTAGAATTTAACTCAAAATCAATTTGATCAAAAGGTGGACTTTATACAATTTTATTCAAGTTAAAATTGGTGTAAATGTTTGTTATATCATCAACAAATATTTCATATGTTTCCTATCTGTAGCTAACTTATTATAAATAACTGTATTTCCCATGACATAGGAGGCAGAAAATTAAATTTATCTCACATTATTAATTTATTTTATCACAATGTTTACTAAAGTACTTCAAGACGTTGTTATACAGGGTGCCACGTAATTTATAGTACTCACTTCAGTGGTGGACATTGGACACAAAATCAATGTAAGGGGTTCATATAACACGTGTTCCATTTGACCTTGTTTCCGAGCTATAGTTATGTTTGTACTCCAGTGATTTGGATCTGCTTAACACTATATGAAGTGCTCAAAATATCCACTTTCGGCCTAAATGCAAACACCACAAAGCAATGTTTGAAAGAATGCTGCATTTTACGACAAGATGACTGCAGAATTGCATTCAGGCTAAACTTGTCATTTTGAGCATTTCCTATAACTTTAAGCAGCTATGACTTCCAATTAGTCAACTTGGCTGGTCTTGAGCTAAAGTGCTAGACTCAGGGACCGATGATCGTGGGTTCAAATACATCTGAGGGTGAATTTTTTTTTTTGAGTGATAAAAAGCCATAGCACATCTTTCTTCTGAGGGGAAGTAAAGCCGTTGGTCCCATGTCGATTATGCCATTTAAAAGAACCCTGGAAGATATGTGAATGTATAAGGCCCTTTGCTCTCCCTCATAGAAATCCTCGTGTGTTAAAATAATCAGTTTGTTCAGAAAGTGAACGTTAAATACCCCACATAAATAAATATACCAAATAACTCGGAAACAAGGTCAAATGGGACACATCTTGTATGCACTATTTTTTTAGGTTTTTGTGTCTCCCTTCCACCACCAAAGTAGGTCCCACATGTTACGGGACATCCTGTATACTGATGTGAATAGTTTTATCTATTTTCAAGTGTTTAAATAGTTAAGTTCTGACAGGTGTGCGAATCGAATAAACATATCTTCATACTTTGTACACAATCTCATATTTCTGTGACCATCTGTTAACACATGACAAAACAGGGTATTTATCAAACAGGTTACTTGGCATATCAGCGATCATACGGACTAGATTCCAGGCTTAGCCTGTCTGGTGTTCTAGTGATGGAGAAGTTGGTGTTCATATCCCGGCTAATTGCTATGAGAGTGTTTTTTACCTAAATTACGTACCATACTTCTCAAACCAAAAAGCAGGTATATTCTCACCTAATTTTACTTTATCCGCTTCAGTTGACGCGTGGTCTAACTAGCTACTCTCGCAGTAGATCAGACTCCCGATGGTGGGGAGATCGGGGCTCGAACCTAGGTTGGGTGTACTGAGGGTGGTTTTACAAAATTGTTTTCTACTCTCTCCATGAGAATGTGAATACACTTCTTATAAATAAAACCTTCCTAGTTTCTAAAACCGTTAGCATAATTAGTACATATTGGTATAACGTTAATTTCTTTGACGTGTTAAGGATGAGGAAGGTTAGGTTTTTAAAGGAAGTGTACTTACATTTACATAGAATAAGAGTGGAAAAAGATTTAGTAAAGAAGGCCTCTGTACACCTGACTGAGATTTGAACCTCTATAGCCCCGCCATTGGCAGTCCAGTCTATTGCGAGATTGACACCTTAAGATATGTACAACTTAGATGGAAGTAAGACAAGTGAATTGAGAATATAACTTTTTTTAATAAAGCTATGCTTACTTTTAGATGATTATTTTAGATAAAAATAATAAATATGGAAAAAAATGTACTATAAAAGTGTTTAAAATAAATGATAAATACAGATTTTTTAGAAGCTAGAAAAATTAAGAAATACTATTTTATAAGTTTCTAAATATTTATTTTTGATGTAATAGTATTATTGTTAAATAAATCGTTTTACAGAGGGAGCTATATTTTTTTAAGTAAGCTACTCATTACATACCTAAAAAATGGACATATGATGGTAGCTTTGATTCTCACTTACATAACTATTTTACTAATATAAAATACATTTAATGTTGGTGATTCATAGCACAGAAAAGGATAATTATTTCTCAGAAAATGTATATGAATATTACATAAAATACCAATAGGCCTACAATCGACTCATTACACAGTACATTTCAATATCAATACAAATACATACTGTTCAAATACATATTAATTAAAAAAATTACCGACACCACACTACATTGTTCAATACACAGTATGGGATAGCTTCAACTATAATAATTACCAAAGTTTTAATGAAAATCCCAGTTCTAAGCCAGATGCTTTATGCATAGGCCTAGTTATCTATTATTATGTGAACCAAGTTGATTGCATATAATGTTACAGTCGTACATCACAAATATCTATTTTCAAGACTACATAGCTAACCAAACCAATTTTTAATATAAGTTCAAATTCCATTTTATTTAGAAAGAAAATATTGTTTACTAACAATATATAAAAACCTCTACAAAATACATACATACCTCATCACGCTGTCCCCTAACGGTGTAGGCAATAAACTGTGTATATTGCTCAAAAAACAACTCCGTACTTAATCAATCCTCACTAACTTTCTCCACACCTCCATATCTTTGCATAAACTCCTCGCTTCAACAACATCCATTCTGCTTTGGTTATTTACACACATTTTTTCCACCGCGTATTACTAGCTGTAAAAGATGTACATATTTTAAATACAATAATGGAATAATAGTTATGAAGGTAGAGATCAAGGTCAAATCTACACGTATTTGTGAGAAGGAAGCGTGGAATATTCTTTAATAAATACATCCCTAAGTATGACTAGTCTTTGAACACTCACTTCCCCGTGAACAAAAAATCAAATAATACGAGTTTGATATGGTCCACATGTCCACCGATGCTTATTCTAAGCCATTGACTTTTTATTTATTTCATGGGGGGGTCATGAGGGGGGGGGAATCTTTATTTTTAGGTCCATCGATAACCTATATAGATGCAGATATAGAGAGAATTATAAAGTACTTTACTTGAATAAACAAAAACAAAATATATATTAGCTTGAATATTAATAGAACCATTTTGATTTAATACGATTATAAAAATTTGTATATGTTAGCATATTAATTCTTCTTGTAAAAACAAAATCTCGACATAATTATGACAGTATGAATAAATGTCTTTATAAGACAAAACTTATTAACTTTTTATATATAAATGTTTTAATTAATTTTAATTAAGTCAATAAAATTCCTGCATTCTAATATAAATGATGTTACATTTATTTTAAAAATAAAAGCTAAATATTATATAACACACCTTAAAAATAAAGTGTTTAATAGTAATTTAATTTAAAATTAAGATAAACAAAACAGTATTTCCTTAAATAAGTTTTTATCACTAAGAAAATATTTTTATTAATACAATCTAGCTAGTTATTTTAACCAACATTATCTCATTAATAAAAAGCGAACTAAATCCATACTATCTAAATTATGTTGAAAAATAAGATGGATTATTTAAAAAAAAGTTAACGGTAATTTTTCAGTTCTCAAATAGGAAAATGGTGACTTATTAGGACAGAAAATAGTGTTCTTGTTTTGTTATGTGTTTCTTTCTAGTTTTGGATATTGTGAGTAAAGAGGAAAATATTGGTATCATTTATTTATATCGGTCACTATCATGCATTATTTAATTTATTGATTGATATAATTCTCCATACCAACAAATTATTATGAATATTACTAAAAATTTAATCTATCGCAATGTAAAGTGAATAGATGAAAAACATCTTTTCTCCTGAAAATATCTACATTCAAATGTCAATCAATAATTTTCAATACTTTATTTTAAGATATACCTCACATGTTAAGGTAAAGGTTTTCGTGTTTTTCTATTGTAGTTAGATATAATATGAAACGCTACCATTTCAAGACATATGAAATATGCTTATGGTAAATATTGTCCCACAGATATGATTGATTTAAGAAAGTATTAATTAGCCTATCTATTACATAGATGTCCCAAAAATACCTAATGTTTAGTGTTTAATTTTTACATTATAATGAATAGTTTTTATAATAACGTTATTTGAAAAATACCTAAGTTCAAAGTTTTTTTTGAAACTATTCATCTTGACCTTTAAAATATTTATTTTCCTATAAATGCTAAGTTCTACAACACAACACAACTATTAAAAGAATAATTTCTCAAATTTCATAATCTTTACCAATTCTTTCATGTGCTATATTATTATATACTAAATTGTACTAAAAATATGAAATATGTTATGATAGCGCCTATAAGGGAGATTATAAAAGGGAAATCGAAATTGATAAAACCGGCGGCACTATATACAAGAGGACGATATGTCAATTGTTTGCTAAAACGCCTTAGATTCTTACTCACTTCCGGAGACAACCACGATTACGAGTGTCTGACTTCCATAATTAAACAAGAGGTAAACATTATAACTGTACAAGGTTACGCTTACACACAAAACATTGGAATTAGCATTTAGTACGAATATAAATTACATTTAATAAAACTTGCACATTTGGTTCCACATTAATGAGTGTAATACTGAGCATTTCGTGTGGATATCCTTATGAAAGTTAAATACTAGTAAATAAACCACTGGAAATGTTTCCTATTGCGCCCCAGAATCTTCTATGTGTTAACATAAATGACAACCAAAAGTCACCGAATCCGTGTCTATTATTTCTATTGAGTAAACAGTGATCTCACCCACTACTGTGGCCTCATAGTATAAGGCATCATTCTCACAATAGACTAGATTGACAATTATGGGAGATCAAAGTTCAAATCTCGATCGGGTGTACTGACGTGTTAGGTTTGTTTTTCTAAAATGGCTTTTCACCATCTTTCCACTCAAATGAAAATACATTTCATTTAAATATAGCCTTCCTAATCTCTAAAGCCACTAAAATAATTAGTAGGTAAGTGTATAGCTTGATCGGATAGTAATAAACGGTGCAAAAATATATTTCTGATCCCACATATCTATTATAGATTAAAACCATAAAATAATAAGGCTGTGGATTAACAGTGCAGTTGTCCATTGGTGTGTGAAAAGACAAATGTCTTGTGTTATATTTTGTATTAGCGGTACTCTTATTCAATATATGCCGGTACTTAAATTAATAATTAGCTAGGCAAGTAGTAATTGTAGGGTACAGGAGAACTAGAAGAAGGTCACACCTTATTTAAAATTGAGTTAGTGCTGCCATCTATCAGACAATCATTGAGTTAGTGCTGCCATCTGTTAGACAATCATTGAGTTAGTGCTGCCATCTGTTAGACAATCATGAAACCTTTTTTCTAACGCAATTTATATTATGATTAAAAGAGGTATCTGCCGCATTTAAATTCATTTAACAACAAAAGTATTTAAGTGGTTCCTTAAGTGGTTTGAGATAAAAATATAAGTTAATGTCCTTGTAAAAGTGTGTTTTATGACTTTAGTCTAATTCCTCTGTACCTTTCATTTGCAAAAGTAACACGCCTCGTTAGAAGATTATTCTAACGTGCTATACTAGTGTTGGACTAAACTGCTGAGGACGGGGAGATCGGGGCTCGATCCCGGTCGGGTTCACCAAGAGTATTTTTTCCTAAATGGTTTTCAAATCTCCCTCCACGCATATTCAGGTGCATTTTATCTATATTAAACCTTCTTGAACCCTAGACCACTAGTGTAATTAGTACAAAAGCATATAGTCGATACTCGTAGTAATACAAACTTACTAAAAAAAATTGCAAATGTAGTTGAATATAATATGAAAAACAATTAATAATAGGTATATATTAAATAAATTCATACAATTCTTAAATATAATAACTATAAACTATAACATTACCACTTTTAGATGTTTTAAATTCTCACCCTCTGATATATATGTGGACAAAAATATGTTTTATAACTCAAGGATGAGTGTTTTTTTCAGAGAGAACACTAGATAACAATTTGATTAAACTAATGCGATTTTATTTGTTTACTTTACTGATGATATAAGAAATCCATTTTCAAAATTTGTTTTATGTTTGCATTATTACCGATCGATGATAATAAATAATAAAATGTCGTATGCTATAATCTACCTGCACAAGTGATAACTTGATCCAAGCTGTCAAACTGGCTGGAGACTATATTGACGCTGAAGATTAGGTCAAGGTTTGTACCTAGTTTGGGTTCATTGGAGGTGGTTTTAAACATATTGATTTATTAATGAGTATTTCTCATCTCATCTTTACGCTAATTCTGGAACACATACAATTAGTTTATTTTTAATCATCTCGTCCTACTACCCGTTCGGATTATAAGTTTAAGTATTAATAACGCTAGGGGTTCTAGGGATTAGAGAGGTTATATTTAGAGGAAGTGTACCTACATTTGCGTGGAGGTAGAGTTGAAAACCCATCAATACATCTGACCGAGATGTGAAACTTTATCTCCTAGTCATCAGCAGTGTAGTCAAATGCAATAGTATCGCGTTATACAATACGGACATCAAAGCGGGTGCACTTAGTTAACTGTATATTCCCTAAACCAAATTTTAAGTAATTTAAAACCTTAGTAATAGATGCATTAATTTTGTATGTACAGTACAATTATTATGTACTGACCATTACACCACAGGATTGGTGTTTTTTGAACCTAATTGCATGTTTATTTAGTAAATGTATTACTTTTAGCCTACTCTCTGGTGCCAAATTACCTTTGATTAGCAAAATTCTATATGAATATCTACACACAGATAGCAAATTATTCTAATTACGGCACTGTCCATATGGAGGAGGTCACAATTTAATTAATTTAGTTCACGATACTATTGATCGCTCATATGTAGCTGGCAATTTCACACGTCCATCACATTCTCATTCTTAAACTTTAAGTGAAGAATAATCCTGTCCACGGAATAAATTCTGGATAGCTGAGTGGTAGAACATTAGTGCACCAATTCAAATATCTCGGATCCAATTCCCGTGTCCAGGTTTCATTTTTACATCAATTTAAATTTAAAAAACACAGTATAACTCATCACAATTTTAATACTGCATTGAAAATAAAAGTAAGCTACATGGAGTAGATTGGACTGTATAACTGATCATTAAAGGGAAGAATTACACATTTGGAAGAACAAATATAATTCAATTTAATAATGAATTAAATAATCTCATATTTCATCCCTCAAATCTAACACCCCCAGCCCTTTCGGTTTTTTTTGTAAATGGTTGGCAAGTTCAAAACGGCTATCACATAAAATAATTTTGAAGCCTAATTCAAATTTAACTGAAAAATTAATCTTACAAAATATGATTATCCCCCATGAATAATCAGTAGTTTATTGAAATATTAGTTTAATCAAGTAAACAACTAACAAGAACCCATAAATAACAAGCTCTTCTTTTTATTGGATAGACAGACCTATAATATCTATATATTAAACTAATTTTACTAAAATTTATGATATTATTTAAATAAATACCCATTTTCCAACATTTTACGCCTATGGTCGGCTCTAATAGTGAATATTTTGATTAGATTTGTTAGCAAAGTTTAAAAGGTGAATGGAAATAAGTTAAAAGTTAGGTTGACATTTTAGCAATTTATATATTACTTTTATTCTAAGCGCTAAAACATGAATGTAACAGCATCTTACTCCGAAATTTTAACTTAACCTTTTAGTAGCGTGTCTGATTACTTAAATTAGTGATTACAATTTTCAATTTAAAATCATTTCACTGATTCCTAAAGGAAACGGGTATTTTGTTAAAAGCTTAGATTATAATATTAAAGTATTCAAATTATATTTGATAAATCATACCAGGAAACCCAAACATTAGTGACACTTTTGTGTTCAACCACCAAGCTCTGAAGTCAATACTTGATTATAAACAGAGAATAATAATAATATTTATTATGTTAGCGTCGTTAGGATAAATTGAACTGAGGTTGTACTTGAAAATTGGAAACATTTCGAGTGCATTCGTTCCATCTAAACGATTGAAAAAATGTTCTGAAAACATATTAGAGGAACGATTTCAATTTAATTTGCTCATAAAAATACTTTCAACTTCCTTTTTAACGAAGCTAAGGTCGCGGGATCTAATACAAGCATAGACGTAAAATCGATGATTGATTATATAAGGGCTTTTCCTTTAAATATGATTATATAACGGCTGAAAGATTCGGTGTTATAAATGCTTTAGAATTTAATTAGTGATTAATTCGTTTATCAATAAAATTTGTTGGTTTATAAAGAGCAAGTTTAATACCTAAAGAGGTCAACTTACCAGCCGGATTGTTAGAGAATTACTCCTGTATTGTAAAACGTTTCAAAGAGTGGTTTTTCAACAGTGTAATAGGAATCAATTTAGAACATTTATTTTCATATTGAAATAATTGATTTTTAAAATTGGTTATATACATTAAAATGCTTTCACTTGTATGAATTCCCCTGTTTTGTAAGGTAGACTACAGAATCTGCAACACCCTGCAGTTCCTGGTTCAAGCTATATTTCTTATCTAAGCACGGTGCTATGCGTGTGGGGGGGAGGGGAGGGGAAGCTCCTTGCTAATAAAATTACATTAAAAAATAAACTACACGTGCATTTGTATACAACCACCTCTTTTGGGTCTAGTGGTAATAGTTCTTGGTTACTTTAACAGAGATCCTGAGTTGGATCCCCCCCACCTATAGATATTTAAATGCATTTGTTTTGAAACGGGATCGACTCAGCCTTTTGAGGACAAATTATTAGCTACGTAAATGAAAATAATAGCAACTCCGGTCTAGAAAACTGAAATAACGGCCAAAGGGATCGTTGTACTTACCATAAGAAACCCTCCATCGGCATATGTTGTCACTATCTTAGCCAGCAGATGGTGGCCACTCGGTTGATGTGGCTAGAGTAAGGGATTGTATCTTTGCTTACAAAAATGTGGCATTTTGCCACAATTAATTTGGAAATCCTCTTCTTCAGAGGTTGAATTGTATGACTACAGTATTGCTCTCGCAATAGACTAGACCACTGATGAAGGAGGAGATTGGGATTTGAAACCTGGTTAGGTGTGTTAAGGGAAAAGTTTATAAATGGCTTAACACGTTCCTTCCATGCAAATGTGGGTACACTTTCTCTAAACTTAACGTTCCTTCTCCCTATCCCACTAGCTTTATTAGTAGGCCTATATTTAAGTACACCCCAAACAGTTGGTAAAATATGGTGCAAACAATATATATATAAAAAAAGCTGGTTATTGCTGAACTCTTTGCCGAAGTTTAGGCTACATCCAATATCATCTCTGGGAACTGCAGGTCTTATAGATAAAATCTTTATCTTCTCTCGTTCAGTGAACTATTTCCAAATCTCCTTGCTCTGAGTTATGTCTGAATGTTTTGTGCTAAGTTAAGGAGCTACTGGCAAAATCGACTATCCAGAGTTGCGAAACTTGTCTTATATTTGAGAGGATATTGACCACACGAAAACAAGAGAATGACACCGCTTGTCTCCCAATAGTAACCTCATCGATAATATCTAGTGTAGAAACTCTTTTGAAGATATATAATTATCTAAACTGAAAAATTTCTTGCCTTCTCTCTTGAAGTCTCTCTTTAAACTCTTTAGACTATTTAACCATCAGTTAGGGTGTTAAAACAGTTATTTATAAAATAGTATTAATTAGGTCAGTTATATGAGTGTTTGCAGACTTTATTGACATTTAAGTACATTATAGATTAACAAAGATATTATTAATATATTTAATCACAACTTGTGAAAGTGAGGAATGCCAGGCCTCCACCGTGGTTCGGATTCCACGTTAAACTGTAGGTCCTCCATTTCATCTCACAATAACCCTACCATTACACATTAGCGTAAGTGCGTATAACCCGAACGGGTAGTAAGACGCGGTGCTAATAATAATAGTAATAATAATAATAATAATAATAATAATAATGAATTATTAGTTGTGTTAAATTTAAAACTCTACCTATGATCAATATATTCCGGCTCTTGAATAAATATTTATTTGATCACATGATAGGCTTGGAGATAGAACTATATCACAAATACATTTAATACAGAAAAAGCATTATTTTCTACAGATAATATAATAATATGCCTATATATAATCAAAGTAAAGTTTTATTGATTGAAAATACAGGTCATACAGTGATTAATATAAACACATTTAGTTTAAAACATTTAATGTTGTTACACTCAGTGAAGACAAAGAATATTTTGGGATTATTTTATAAACCTAAACATTAAAAGAAAGATATAACATTAAGGTTTGATGCCTAAGAATTTATGCAAATGCTTTATGTGTAGATATGAGCTGTACTTCTAAAGCAATGCTTTTTGCAGCTAATAAACCTAGTTACTAAATATATTTTATTACATTAATAATTAGGTTGTTAAAACATTGTTAAAAAAACACAATACTAATATTACATTAAATATAAACTTTATAAGAAATTCAACCTTTGTAGGAATAATGGCAAAACTACAATTGAAATTAATATTTATCAAGACCACCTAATAATAATAATAAAATAATAATAAAATGTATCACTTAAACAGTAATTATTAACTAAATATACATTTAATCACAAAATCACACATTCATTAAATAATAATTAGATAGATTTAGTATGAATATAATGAACGTGTAGATATCTGAATATAAATAGACAAACTCAGAATCGATTGCAAAGACCAAGATCAATATATTTTTCATATTATCAAAAATAACTTAATATTTCATTCAAATAAATCTAGTAGCTTAAATTTTCTAATGTATATGATAAAATTGTATCTTAAATAAACTAGGAAATTTCATATTGTTCTTACCACTGCAAATGATCATACATCTTTCGTAACAAAATAAATAAATAGATAATATGGACCTCGTATTATATTCTATTATATATTAAATTGTACTAAAAATATTAAATAAGTTATAATTGCTCCAATAAAGGAAATTATCAAAGGGGAATCCAATTTGATGAAACCAGCTGCACTGTATACTAGAGGACAATAGGACATTTGTTTGCAAAACTGTCTCAGAACTTTGTTAACCTCCAGAGACAATTCGCTATTTAACAACATATCTTGAACAATATGAATAGTATTTTCCGACTCTCTTTTAGACACTCTTGAGTATCCTACTAGTATAACAATGTTCACTATATAAGCAATAGTCCATGTTAGCACAGAAAACCCAATGACAAATTTGTCCGAGCTAGCTATTAGGCTAGGTTTCTCCTTGATTACAAATTCTATGGGTGTATACATCATTTGTGTGACCGAGACGAAAGCATAAGAAATTGACATCACGATTTGAATTCCATATATGTCATTTAAAGACAATCCTAAGCTTATTAGTTCAAAATGTGCACGACAAAAAAATTTTATACAAGACAGGGATGATTTCTCATTTATAATGTTTCCATTCTGTACACTCGTTTGTTTAGATTTTTCCTGTTTGGAAAGTCCTTCAGTTGGAGATGAAATTAGTATTTCTTGGCCAGTTATTTTAAGATTATTTTCGAGAAGTCTACTAACACTTACATCATTCAAACCTTTCAATGCACCATTCAGTAATCTCATTCTATGGGTTACAAAAGACACAAACACAATATACTGTGATATAACAACGAAACAAATGAAGCTGGATGTAGTAAATATGAATAAATTATAATAAGTACCATTTATATGAAAAAACGCCGAAGCATCGACTATATTTGTAACCGTGGGTAGGATTAAGACGATAAACAAATGCAAGTAAACGAGTTTAGCATTTGAACTACAAGAGAAAACGTTAGCGTTCATTAGTAATCTGTCGACTTGGATGATTCTCTGTAAAGCTTGATTCAGTCGGGAGATATTGACGCTTACATTCATTGCCAGAGCTATAAGGGCAGGGCAATAGGACAGAAGTGTTTGGACAATGTCGGTAATGAGCATATTTGAGCCAATGGACAAAACTTCGTCATGTAATTTGTCTTTTATGGCGAAGATCCCACATATCACTAGAACCGTCATGAGTGTACCAGTGTAAACAGCTTCTGCCCACGAGAACTTCAATAATAACTCTCTAGAAGCATCTGACTTTACCTTAAAGACAATCTTGTAAGGAGCCAATCCTAAGATCTTGGATATATAATAGACCGGCTTTATACATAAATAGATGGCTTCAGTTTCCTCCATAGTTATCTGAAATCACGGGACTATCAATATTGATGTTATCCCCCTAAACAGGCATATTCTATATTCCCAGGAAGATATCAGTATTACATTGACTGACTACACAGTAGCAATAGCTTATATGTTAATCTATAGTAGAATTATGTAAGGTAATATTGATTACTTTCAGAGTAAACAAAGGTTTAACTCTATCTATCCTCTAAATTAGAATTTCTTCCTTAATTGATTACACTATGTCCAAACATTTTATAATCTGCACTATATACTGACCTTTCAAAGGGATATTTCTGCCTTTCGGGTTAAAAGAAGTGTAGCTATACAAACAAATTACGTTTGGAGCTGTGAAGACTTTACCTACAGTCTCTGGGGGAAACAACAGTAAGCCCCCAATTATGTATCATTAATAATTCTATTTGCTAAGGTGCATTTTTATATAGCTACTCAAAAAATATTTTAATATTATGATGAATATTAAATTAGATTTATTACTATTAAAATTTATATGTATTTGATATATCTAGTTATTTAAAAGAAAATTATTTTAATTAATCTCATCGCTAGTAATATCATAATATTCACAAATTCAAAAACTATAAATATATATTATTCACCATTTCAGTCATCAGAATACATGTATAATTATACTTCCCTTCTTTTTAACTGAATTTAACAAGTCGTTAATGATCTGTTTCGATGTAATGTATTTTGAAATTTAAAAAAATTTAAAGTGGTTTCCAGAATAAATACAAAAATAAAATTTAATTATCTTAATGACCCCATTATTTGTACCTGTATTGATCGAGGATATCAAATCAACTAAAGTGTGTTGTACATAAAATATTGATATAATTTTTATCTATTAACACTACATGAATGAAAACTTTGATGAAAACTACTTTGACCTTGTTACGTTATAATATTTTTATAGACGTAATTCTCATGTCCCAAAGTGGAATGGAGATAGCATCAAATTAAATTGAGAGCTACCTGTCTTAAGCATTTAGACAGGTGTCTTAAAACTTTTCATGTCCAACGGCCAACGATTCTGCCTCTTGTTGAATTTTTGACCAACAATATTATACTGACAATATTAAGGTTGAATAAATACTCGTATTAAAGCAATCTTATACACTTATTATTCACATTAGGGATTTATCGTAAAGTATATTGAAAGTTGTATCATAGCAGGAGGTAGCTTGATTTGTCTTGTCTACTAGAGTTGTTATTTGCCGGTCCAAAATACATTTTATAAAAACACAATAATGTTCTTAATGCAAAAAGCAAAATTCGTGTATAAAATAACGTAAAACACGTAAATAAAATATTATTTATTTTATTAGTTGATAATGTAATTTATATACATCTATTTGTCACTTTTTCTCTTGAAATAATTTTATATTTTCCATGAGCCAGCGAGCCGCATAAAAATTCTACCACGGGCCGCAAGTGGCCCGCGGGCCATGTGTTGATGACCCCTGATTTAGACGTTGCCCTTTCTAAACAAGAAATTAAATATATTTGTGAGTAAATTATCTACTTATAGGTTTACGTTTGCTAGAACAAACTTATAAAATATTTCCCAAGTACTCTGGCAGAGAATCTATGCCTGATGTTGGTAATTACATACTATATACTAAACTGTAATAAAAAGATAAAATAAGTTATTATAGCTCCTATTAAATTGATTATTAGAGGGTAATCCAAATTAAGGAAACCAGCAGCACTGAATACTAAAGGACGATATGATATTTGTGAACAAAAATCTCTAAGATTCTCACTCACTTCCGGTGACAAATCATTATTTAACACTATATCTTGAGCAATATCCAAAGTATTTTCCGACTCTCTTTTAGATATTCTCGCATAAACCACTAGTATGATAATTTTTAACACGTATACAATAGTCCAAATTAGTGCAGAATATATCATTAATTGTTTTTCAGAGTTTGTTAGTGTACTAGATTTGTCTTTGATGGCCAGTTCTATGGCAGTGTAAATATATTGTGTTACGGAATAAAAAGCGTAGGATATGGACATAAAGATTTGATTTCCATAAATATCATTCAAAAACAGCCCTAAGCTTACAAGTTCGTAATGTGTGCGACTCAAAAATCTTATATATGTGACTTTTAAATGGTTTTCCATTGTTTTTTGGTTTGATGCATTTATAAGGCTAGATTCATCTATAGAATGAAATCGTTCCCCTGAAGCTGAAACCAATTGTTGGTCATTTGTTTTTGTTTTTCTTTCATATAACCTAGTTACACTTAAATCACTAATACTTTTCAACTCACAATTCAGTAATCTAAATCTGTGTTTTAAAAAAGACAAGAGAACAATATACTGTGAAATAATGGCGAAACGAATATAGTTACATGTTACGAATACAAATGAATCATAATAGCTGCCATTGAAAGGGAAAAAAGCCACTGTGTCTATTATATTTGTAGCCGTTGGAAGTATTAAAACTATAAACAAGTGCAAGTAAACGTATTTTACATTTGAATTAAGAGATAAAACGTTATGGCTATTTAATGCAGTTTCAACTTTGATTATCTTCTGCAAGGTTTGGTTTAGCTGAGTGAAACTGACGCTTGAACTCATTCCCAAAGCTACGAATGCAGGAAAATAGCATAAAAGAGCTTGAACGACGTCACTAATCAGCAAAATTGATCCAAATGGCAAATTCGAATAATTAGATTTCTTGATTATTGAGAAGATTCCACATATCATCAAAGCTATCATGAGTGTAGCAGTGTAAGCGACTCCTATCCATGATAACTTCAAGTATCGTACTCTTTGTGCATCTGTTTTTACCTTGGATACAATATTGTATGGAGCCAATCCAAGGATCTTGGATATGTAAATGACTGGCTTGATACACAAAACGATGTCTTCAGTTTCCTCCATAGATATAGGCAAGAATGTTTCTATAATTGATTATAGTAAGTGCCTAAACAAAGAAAATATATTTGGAGCTCAGAAGATTTGGCAATCAAATTCTAAGCAACTCCTTCTGAAAGATTTTGTTTATAGTATTAATTAAGTTAAAATTCAGTATTAGCTTGTGCTAACCAAGAATATATCGTAGAGCCTTTTAAAAATAATTTTAGTGCACTTGCTACAATAATTTTCTTAGAAAATTTTGTAAAATAATGATAATAAATTTGGAGCTACTAAATAGACAATTAACATCTACATTAACTTAGTATCTATTATCATTAAAAATTAAATAAACTTAGATTTATTTTATGAAATAATTTTGTTTCATAAATAAATAATAATTATTAGATAAAATAATCATACCTTTATAATACTTAACTCTTCCCTTTATTTGGGTTTGAAACCGAAATATACTTCCTTGTTAATAAAACTTACTTTGCGTTACGTTTATCTAAAGGTTTTATTGGTATTGAAGTATGATAATATTACTAAAAGATAGAAACAAAATTAATCAACATAATTGGCTTGTCAAGTAGTATACGTCTGAAGTTTTAGTGTTACCTTTTAAAACTAATGGTTTAGTATTGGATTTTTTATCTGATCAATAATAACAAATTAACTAATATGCTTATGAGCAAAATCCATATTAAAATAATATTAATAATTTTCTATGATTAAAGAATATATAAATATAATTTATGTTTTTCCAATTTTTCAAAGTTATAAAGAAGTACAAAAAAATTAAGATAATCTTACTAGTGGTGTTTTATAAAATGTAATCATTTTCTAGTAAAATTAATGTATAAAATAAAATGGCAAAGGTCATAACAACTTTATCACCCTCAGTGAAAAGTTAGTCCAAATACTATACATTTTTATAAATACAATTTTTCATACATTTATGAAACTTACCTTTTGTGAGAGTGAAATATTATGTAATAATTTTGCAAATGCTCCTTGTAAAACTTTGTTGAGGAAAATTAATTTCTCTGCATAAAATTCAATTACCTTAGGATGTTGAGAATGGGCATGATTTTTCTACATTTTGAGAATTAGTTTTTAGTTTGGAGCTGTTAGGAAATTGAAATATAAACCATTTCTTACAAAATGAGGAAATTTGTGGTAATGAAAGCTGCACTGTCCTTTTTTTTTTGTATATTATTAAATGTTTATAATATTATGTTTTTTTAAAAAAAATATTATTCAATGAAAGTCATACTCAATTTTACTTCTCCTTGGTAATTCTTTGATATTGGTCTTGCCCTTTTCCTGATGAATATACAAAAATCCAACCGACGATATAAGAATACCCTTATCTTATATATTATTTATATATTTTTTATTGGGGACGGTCGTCCATAACTTCTTTGGGATTTTTCCGCAATCGTGTAAGTTGCCTGTTTCTTAGATGCAATAATTTGCCCTCAGACTTTGTCCTTTTAGAATCAAACGATTCATACTTATTTTGCTTGCATTTTTTCTTTCTCACCTGCTTACAGATATAGAAAATATTGTTATCGTCAAAAAAAAATCAAACTCGAGATTTTGATGAATTTCTAACCCCCCGGAACCCAAAAAGTGTTTTTTGAATTTCCGTCTGTCTGTCTGTCTGTACCTCAAGCTAGAGCCTAAACTATTTTACTGATTGGGCTAAAACTTGGTATCTAGGGTTTATATAGATTCGCTCCAAGGAATTTTCGGAATTGGATATCTAATCCTAAAATTAAGGGTAGTTTACTGAAGGTGAAAATAGAAAAGATCGATTGTATCAAAATCGGCCTAAACGATTTTGATTAAATTTCATTTATAGAGATTCGGTAATATTTCAAACAACATGGATAGTCTCAATTTTTCGTCAAAATGACTTTAAGGGTTTCGGTATGATTCGTAAATTCTAATTTTTTATCATTTCCATAACTCTTTGAGATATGAAACTACTTATCATGGCGAATCTGTAGGTCTATTTATAATACAAATCTTTTATATGAAACATATTTTTATAAAACCAATCATTTTCTAGCTATATTCAGATATATTTATTATTTTTTAACTTTTTGGAAAATAAAGGTAGATTAATGCAACCGTAAAAATAGTCAAGCCCGAGTAATAAATATATAATAACAAAACCCGAGCAAAATCGCATTAGATTACGTAAAAATATTTGTTGATAAAAATTTTAAATTTTTTATTTTTAAAGAATTAAAGTCCTCATTTGTATATTTGGACAAATAAAAAAGATCAATATTGGGTCCCAAAGGGTCAACACTTCATATTAAAATGTTGATTTCCGATAAAAAAAATTTGGCATTTTATTAGGGGTTGCACATCTTATGGTTATCACATTTCTATTAAATTTCTCATTTATAAATTTAGACCAATGAAAATGGTAAATTTTGACTATTGAGTCTAAAATAATAGAAATAGACTATCGTTGTGCATACATTCCCCCTAAGATGTTAAAGGGAAATGAACATGAACTTTATGAGGAACTTAATAATATCTACTTACTCTATGGGATTAAAGAATTATAATAAAGAAGAATGCTTGATAAAGTGTATGTGAGGGAAAGAGAGTGTGTGCGTGTGTGTGAGAAAGAGAGAGTGAAAAATTTTAAGATAGATATTGTGTGAAAGAGAAAGAAAAATATGAGGGCGTCTGAGAGTGAGTTTGAGAGAGAAAGTAAAAAGGAGAGATTAGTTTAGAGAGAGAAAATTTAAAATTGAGAGAGAGTTAAAAAGAGAGTTTAAGAGATACAGTGTTTGAGAGAAAGAGTTTAAGAAAGAAATTGAGAGGGTGAATTTGAAATAGAGAGTGGGTTCGAGAGAGAGAGAGAGAATTTGAGATATAGAAAGTGAGAGTGAGAAAGTGAGAATTGTAGAGTGAGTTTGAGAGAGAGTTTGAGTCAGAGAGCTTGAGATGGAAGTAGTTTGAGAGAGAGAGTGAGTTTGAAATACAGCGTTTGAGAAAAGAGAAGGTGCGTTTGTGAGAGAACGTTCAAGAGAGAGCACATTTGAGAGAGAGCGTTTGAGAGTTAAAGAGCGTTTTAGAAAGATAGATTGTTTAGAGTGAGCCTAAGAGAGATTATTATAAAGATAATGTGAGAGATATTGTGTGATAAAGAGTGCATGTAAGGGTAGAGAGTGTGTGAGGTATAGGGATTATGTGTGAGAAAGATCATATTAGAGAGTGTGTTTTATAGAGTGAATATTTGTGTGTGTGTGATGAGAGAGAGTGAGAGAGTTTGAGAGAGTCTGATAGAGAGAATGTAAAAATATAGATGTGGTACTCTAAACATTACGGTACTTTGAAATATCATTCCCTCAAAATTAAATATCAACATGGAAACATACTTGAACCTATTGTATTTGTGAGAATGTGTAAAGAAAGTTGGGGTACACAAAACATTACTTTTAAATATTATATCTTAAAAATTAAGATTTAAAATGAAAAACTAGCTTAACTTATGTATTTGTATTGTGTTACTATTTGCTCAAATGAACATCAAAACTTATTATTTGAATAAAATGAACATTAAAACCATTATTGGAAAAAATTAAAACCTAAGCTCATACATATATTATTTAAGCTCATTTTATAGTTTTTGAGCTTATAATACATACCAAAATATATTTAAAACTTATTTTACCATGCGCGAAACAAAACGTAGACAATAATTTCAAGAATTTAACAACTTAACATTTTAATTTTCGAATTATGCTCAGTATTATTATATTCTGATAATTGAAAAATGACACCTGGACACGGGAATCGAACCCGGGACCTTTGGCTTAGTACGGTTCGATTCCCGTGTCCAGGTGTCATTTTTCAATTTTCAGAATATGATATCTAGATGGAGTAATTCCCACTAATAGCATAAATAATAGCTTTGGCTATTTAATTCTCAGTATTATTAATTTAAATGTGAATTAACGATAGAAAATTCCAATAAAAATTAATGTTTCCCCAGTTTAGGAATCTCAATTTAGATGTGTTATTACCAGCATCCAGAGATAACTATGATGTGTTTAGACAACAAATTAAGATTTGGTTATTATTTTTTAGCTAAAGAGTTATATTTTATTCAGAAATTTACAGCCATGCAGCAAATAACGGAGTCAATGGTGATTAAACAAAGAAAGAAACATTGAAAATTGTCTGTGTAGATCGGATTTTCGTGGAAAACTATTATTTTTACCGACATTCTGGTCTTCTAACCTTTAAAATGATCGGTCGTTTTTCAAAATCTGTTCAGTAATATCCGCGTAATTTCTATTACCGGAAACGGGCTTATCAAATTAGATATAAGGATGGCGTTATAACTTATGTAGTATCTCTTCAGAACTAAAGATCACAGAATTGTATTAATACATCTGCCAATATCTCAGAAAATATTGGTTTTATAAAACTATATTTCATATAAATATTTTTTTTATTTTTAATAGTCTTACAATTTTGCGATAAATTATTAAATATCTCAAATAGTTGCGGGGATATGGAGACCTGAGGTTCTGCTAATTACCCTAAAAGTAGATTTCATGGGTAAATGAAAGTAGCCAATTTATTTATAATCTTAATAAACGCCTGAATACGAATTTTTATCAAAACCGTTAGAACCGATTTTGAGAAAATCGATTCTTTCTCTTTTAGCTCTTTACTAAACTTCTCTTAGTTTTAGGGTCAGACAGACTCACAGACAAACAGCATTTCAAAAACCACTTTTTAGGGTTTGGGGGTCATGATACGTCGACATTCATCAACATCTCGGGTTATATTGTTTTTACGGTCGCAATACTTTACCTTAAGTGTTCAAAAAGTTAAAAAAATGTATATATTTGCATATAGCTTGAAAATTAATGGTTTTATAAAAATATGTTTTAAATAAAAGATTTGTATTATAAATAGACCTACATATTTGCAATGATATTAATTTACCGTCTCAAATAATTACGGTGATATGATTGAAATTGAATGCGAATTTACGTATCAGACCTGAACTCTTAAATCCATTTTGATGAAAAATTGAGGGTAGTCATTTTAGTTGTATAATTTATCAATATTCAGAAATGAGATTTAATCAAAATCGTTTGAGCCAATTTTGAGAAAATCGATTTTTTTCTCTTTTCGCCCGTCAGTAAACCACCCTTAATTTGAGGGTTCGATATCCAATTTCAAAAATTCTCTGGGCAATCCTATGGAAAACCTAGATACCAAGTTTTAGGCGTAGGTGTCCTGGTGGTCTAGGGGTAAGGTGTCAGACTTCTGTGCTAGGGGTCCGGGGTTCAATCCTCGGTCCCGGCACAGATTTATCTGATTACCAAACCCTTCCTTCACCTCTGACAAGACGTGTATTAATCACAACTTGTGAAAGTGAGGAATGCCAGGCCTCCACCGTGGTTCGGATTCCACGTTAAACTGTAGGTCCTCCATTTCATCTCACAATCACCCTACCATTACACATTAGCGTAAGTGCGTATAACCCGAACGGGTAGTAAGACGAGGTGCTAATAATAATAATAATAATAATAATAAGTTTTAGGCTGATCGGTAAAATAGTTTAGGCTCTACTCCGAGGTACACCCAGACAGACAGACGGAAATACTAAAACTACTTTTTCATATTCGGGGGGGTCATGAAACGTCGAAATTCATCAAAACTGTAGTTCTTTTTTTTTACGATCACAATACTTTCTCTACCTGTAAGATGGTGAGAAAGTAAAAATTGAGATGAAGTAACATTGTTATAACACCCAGTTTGAATTCTACTCCCAGACTACCTGTCAACATAGAACCCGACTATATGAGATAAAATTTGATCAGAAAGTATTAAAATAACGTAACAGTAAGTCTAATAAAACATCTTACATTTAATGTTCTTACCCAATGGGGGAAGAAGGAAAATTCGTCCTGAGCTGTTAGTGCTATCTATTTACCTAAACTACGTTAAGTATTGATTTTCGAATTGAAATTCATTTTATATGGATTTAAACAAACATAGCCATAATGGACTTTCACATTTTTTGTAAGTAATATTATTTTAATTCAACCTCACTATTCGCATTAGGACACAAATTTTGCGAATCCAAACCCAATTGAGATCAACAGATTCTTAACCAGAGATAAAATTCTGTTCCACTGATTCCTTCAGAGGGGAAAAAAAAGTGTCACTCTCATGTCAGTTGTTGCATTAAAAAAAAAACAATTTGGAGGGTGTATGAGATACCTTGAGATTTTTAACTTCTTTCTTGCTCGCGGATATAAACTCATTTCGTAAAGCATTAGGAAACTACCACACTTACATGATTTCCGCCATATGGTTTGGACTGGTATCACTAACCATTGGAAAGGTTTAAATTTGAATGGATGGGAGACACACCAGTACCTATTTTATGGTTGTAAACATGCTACTATTAAATACTTGAAATACATATTTACCAGCAAACCCTTGCAAAAATTTCGCACATTCAACCTTCCCCTCCCGCCACCCCCCAAAACAATGATTTTGTCTTTTGTTGGGTTGTTGAAATTAAATACTCATCGAAGTGTACACACAAAATAGCAAAGAGAGTTTATTTTCGGTAATTGATACAAAACGATTGTTAGCCTTTTCTTTTAACTAGAATTTTTAACAAACAATATGTTTTAACGTAAACTGAGTATGCTATGACAGAAGTCGGTAAAAAAAATCCTATCCGCTGATACCTTATCCATCGCTGTAAGCTTTGTATTAGTTGAGAAAATGGGATGTTGACAACAGAAATAATATATAGGATTATATATGGATCTATTATTGTTCAAAATCAAAAATGGATCCACTTCAGACTTGAGTATGTATCAGGATTATTGCTCAGATAGTTGAAAACCCTAAAAGGTATTGAAATAAATGTTAAATGTATGTTACAATTAGGCGTTTCCCGTTTTTGAATATACTATATCTAAAATTAAGTTACAATTGTTTTATTTATGTGGTTTGTGTATATTTTACTAAATTTATTTGGTTGCTGTTCACATATAGAATGTGATTGCTTAGTTTTTATTTTATCATTTACCAAACTGTAATAAAAAGATGAAATACGTAATTATAGCTCCTATCAAAGAGATTATCATAGGGAGATCCAAATTGAGGAAACCAGCAGCATTGTATACTAAAGGCCGATATGACATTTGTGAAAGAAAATTTCTAAGGTTCTCTCGCACTTCAGGCGACAAATCATGATTTAACAATAGTTCTTGAACAAGGTCCGGTGTGCTTTCCGACTCTCTTTTAGACTTTCTGGAGTATACTACTATTATAATAACGTTCAACAAATATACAATAACCCATATT
Source organism: Timema genevievae (assembly GCA_902155825.1). Lineage (NCBI taxonomy): Eukaryota > Metazoa > Arthropoda > Insecta > Phasmatodea > Timematidae > Timema > Timema genevievae. Next base: position 109,034 of record CABFWO010000479.1, read on the forward strand.
GGCACAGAATAGCTAATGAAAAGTTTATCAAAGCTTGTTAGTGCACTAGGTTTGTCCTTGATGACAAGTTCAATGAGTAGGTAAAGAGATTCTGTTATAGATGCAAAAGAAAAGGCTATGGACATCAATATTTGGAAGCCATAAATGTCATTTAATGACAATCCTAAGCTAATTAGCTCGTAATACGTTAGACTCACAAATCTTAGAAAATTTACATTTAAATTGTCTTCTGAAATTTTTCGGTTCGATACATTTGTTAGGTTTGATTCATGAAACCGTTCAGCTGAATCTGAATCAAATACATTTTGTTCATTTGTTTGTGGATTTCTTTCAAATAACCTAATGACAGTCAGTTCACTAACACTTTTCAATAAACAATTCAGTACTCTCAATCTTTGTTTTACAAATAATACAAGAAAAATATACTGTGAAATAACAGTAAAGTGAATATAGTTGGATGTTATGAATACAAATGAATCATAATACCTGCCGTTAATACTGTAAAACGTCATTGTATCAGTTATATTTGTGACCGTTGGGAGTATTAAAATTATAAACAAGTGTAAGTAAACGTATTTTACATTTGAATTAAAAGATAAAACCTTATATTTGGTCAGTAAACCTTCAACTTTGATTATCTTCTGCAAAGTTTGGTTCAGTTTGGGGATGTTGAAGCTTACATTCATTGCCAAAGCTATTATTGCAGATAAATAGAATATAACGGCTTGAAAAATCTCACTGAATTGCAAAATTGATCCAAGTGTATAGAGTGAGTCATTAAATTTCTTGGATATTGATAAGATTCCACATATAACTAGAACAATCATGAGTGTACCAGTGTAAACAGCTTCTGTCCACGAAGATTTCAAGAATATTACTCTTGAATCTTGGGGTTTTACCACTGATACGATCTTGTACGGAGCCAAACCTAAAATCTTTGATATATAATAGATTGGCTTGATACACGAATAGATGTCTCCTGTTTCCTCCATAGCTACCTGTAAGAATAGTTATACCACTAATGATGTCCTCATTACATTATATACACTACCTGGGTTACATTACAAGATAGATGTCTAACTTTATGTGTCTATCCTTGAGACATCCATATAATTGACCTTTAATACCTACTTTAAATATTTAAAATAATTTAAAATGTGATATTATTGTATATAATACTACATTAGTAAAGAGTAGCATATAGGTAATATGTAAGAAAATTCAATTATAAATTATTATTTTTTTATTCACAAATAATTATAATAAATAATGAGCTAATGAATGAATATTAAAATACTATTTAAAATTTATTTAATCTAACTTTAAATATAAATTTAAAATCTATTTTATATAAATATAATTAATAAATATAAGTTAATATTTATAAAAGCTGGAAATATCAACTTCAAATATTTACCTTTTTCAACAGAAAACTAATATGAGGATCAACATTTCCTTATTACATGAGCTGTACACACTAGCGTTACTGAACATGAGAGGAAATTACTCATAAATCAATATAATTTATATAGAGAGAGAGTTTATAAGAAAGACCACTACTTCTAAATTTAATTAAGTAATGTACGTGTAATGTTTTGTTTTAGTGATGTATCAAAAGATATATTTTACCGATTGTTTTCCTAGAATTTCTTAATTGGAGCCGATCATTAATAATATATCCACTTCCATGGCAGCATGTTTTAAGGCGTTACTCCCGTAATAGACTAGATTGACGATGACAGGGATATTGAAATTCGATCTCGGTGGGGTATAATAAGTAATCTATTTCTTAATGGTTTCCCACTTTTCCCCACTCAAATGCAAGTACATTTCCTCAATCTTAACTTTACTCATTCCTACTCCATTAAAGTTACTTTTACATCCATTACTGATACCAGCCTGTGGTCTGGGACAGTTTTTTACAAAAGCCATATATTTTTCCACTACCAGATTGCTAGGCCCGTCGTAATTTCATATGACTTATAATATATTTTAATACTAGGACAGGCACAAAATCCAGTACCCTGGCCGTTAATTTATCAATATGAGAGAGTAAACCCATATTTTCATTTGATATGTTTTCGGCCACGGTGGGAATCGAACCCGGGACCCATAGTTCAGTAGGCAGACACGCTACCGACTGAGCTAAGGTGTTAGACTCCTAGCTCATTAGAATAATTATAATGTATGTGTACAACCTGGACAGGTAGTAAGACGCGGTGAAAATACAAATTTACAACTTGATTGGTTTTGGTCCAATTTCAGAAAATGGAATGGAATCAGCCATTTGTTAAGTAAAATACTATCTCAGTTGTAAAAGAAAATTAAGATACAAATCGAAACAAGTAAATAGTAGGCAGATTTTTTCTTATTTCATTTGAGACAACAATTTAAAATACAAATATTTGTTAAGAAAAATCTTATATTAAAAAAAAAAAAGAAAATATGAAATAGTTTGTAATAAAATCCTGTTAATATAGCTATAGATAAATGTTGTCACGATTGGTCAAAAATTTATCAAAATCACTGATAACCGACTATTTTTCTTTCATTTAAAATAGACATACCCGCCTCGGTGGCGTAGTTGGCTAACGCGCTAGTCGTGTTGAGCTCAACCGCCGAGGACGGGGAGATCAAGGATCGAATCTCGGTCGGGTGAACTGGGGGTGGTTTTTCCTAAATGGTTTTCCACTCTTCCTCCACGCAAATACGGGTTCACTTCCTCTAAATTCAACCCTCCCATTTCCTAATCCATTAGTGTAATTAGTACTTAAGCGTATAACCCGAACGGGTAGTAAGACGCGGTGCTAAATATTATTATTATTATTATTATTATTATTATTATTATTATTATTATTATTAAAACAGACATGGTATATTAGATGATATTCTGTAGTAGTGAATTAAAATGTCTCCCGGTAAGAAGATAACCGGTTTAGTGGTATAGTGGTCAGATCCCATGGCAGCTGGCTTAGAGATCCCTTGTTCCATTCCCGGATGGTATCTGGCGATTTTGCTCCATAAGGGAGTAACTCCCCTAGTACCCCTGTTTTGGTTAATTAATCTCAATTACAGTTAATATCTTCCTTGGCTCCACCCAGTCATATTCACTATCACTATACTAACACCTCATCGGGACATGGAAATAACCTCCACGGAAAGGATGTACGATTAGTACATCCGGGCGTCACCTGGTCAACAGTACATTAGTACTGGCTTATCCTTCCACAAAATGAGCTACAGATTTATGTAGACCAGACATGACATTATTATGATTTATTATTATTATTATTATTATTTGTTATTTTTATTGTGTGTTTGTTTTTAGTAATTTAGATAACAAAATTTCCTGCAAATTTACCCTAGATCAAGTAAGTATTCATGTCCCTTCTTGGGCATCACGTAATACAAAATTATTTTCTCTCAACATTTCTTACAAGGTGAGCCCTATAAGACGTTGTATCCACAGCGTTAAATTCCAGATTTGTCAAATTCAATTTTTATCATAAAAGAAAAGCCAAACTCAGATTTTCATTTAAGGACTTCCTTTTATAAATAATATATACTGTGGAGTTTCTGTCTCGGATGTTTAAATTTATATTATTATGTTTTATTGGTTTGCTTATTGTTGCTTATTTTTAAATACTTATGCTTTTACTACTCAATTATTATTTATTTATTATGTTTATCACCTATTATTAATAATTATCTACTACTTTTTGTAATTATTTATAACTATGTATCATTATTTAGCTATTAATGTTTATTTTATATTGTTTTTATTCGTGCTTATATGGTACTTCTTGTGAACTTTACAGTGCTGGCCTGTTATAGGTGTTGGCCAACACTATAGTAATTAAAATTGAAATTGAAATTATTAATTCAACCGTCAAGAAATATATGTAGCCAAGTAGAACAAACATTGTTACATGAGTCCAATACAATAAAGTAGTGATATTAAGCTATAGAATTCACTATAATAGCTAACAGTAGATGTCACATTGAGCCAAACAATCCCTTTTTACAAACATAATTATTATGATCAGTTGATTTTTAATATTTTGAATTTAAAACTCTTTCATTTGATACTGATTGTAACTTGTCTTATAAATCATATAGCTAATACTTATATCCTGATAAATATCTGTCAATTTTGTGAACAGTAGACATTGCTATGATTGTATCGTTACTTTAGTCTTAAGATTTATATTTGAACTTCAAGTTGAAATATCTCCAATAATTTCGCATTGGATTTGAAGTTAAAATTTTCCTTTCTGATAATTTAAAAAAAAATGTATTATTTAATATTATTCAAATATAATAGCAATGTTCCGCGTTATAGGACGCCATTCTCTCAATAAATGTAAATTTTTGTTTAAGGCTTAGTTACTCAATCGATTGCCTGGAATTTTTAATTTAAATACATACTTGAGCTATTATATGAAGAAACTTTTTGAAAGGCTGTTACATTAGGAAGGCATCTTGATTGAAAAAATAATATGAATATCATTTACAAATTTGTTTAAAATTGGTCAAGGAATTAAACTTCTATTGTGGTATAAACAAAAAAATTTGTTGACGTTCGTTATATCAAACGGATAGAAAATTCTGAAGACCACTTACTATACATGTATCATTTGACCTTGGTTAAGAGAATGACCCTGCTAAATTTAGTTAAAACCAAGTCCACACATTCGGTAGTTAACATGTAACCAACATCCTGATATACAGATGGACAGAAAACATAACGACAAAATGGAAAGTGCTCAAGTTAAAGTAAAACCACGCTGTGGTCACCCATGATTTGTTTTCCATTCCAAGGGCTCTGAAGGCTGTCCTCCCATATTCTCCTCGGTCTTCCAGGTCTTTTCCTCCCAGGAGGTCTTTCGTCTCTTGCTATTTTGACAGTTATGTCTTCTTGCATCATGTCAATATGTTTGTTCCATTCTATCCTACGTGAAGCTATCCAATCAGTGATGAGGTTGATTTGACAAGATTCACTTAAGTCTTCATTTCTTTCTCTGTCTAGTATCGATTTATTAGAGATTTTCTCAATACTTGCATTTCTACAACCTCCAGTTGTTGTTGGAAATGTCTAGTTTCGACTTCGTGTTTCTGCGGCATATGCGGTTCCTGGTTTTACCACTGACCTATATATTCTTGCTTGTGAATCTTGTTGTAAATGTTTGCTGTGCCATATTGAGTAATTAAGGCAGCTGGTGATTCTGTTACCTTTTCCTATTTGTTTTTTATTTATTTCCCTGTTAATCCTGAGCTTGTTATTGTTATTCCCAGATACATTGTCCTAGATATTTTTCAATTATTTGGTTGTCGACAGCCAACTTGGAACTTACTGTGTGTGTGTTTTTTTTTTGCAGTGGTCATGATTTTAGTCTTTTATATGTAAATCATCTCATTAATATTTTGGCAGGTTTTGTTGAATTTGCAAAGAAGCTTTTGCAGATCAACTTCAAATAAGATAAATGGAATATTATGTTAATATTATTCTAAATAATAGAAGAAGGTATAAAAGAGGCGCACAAGTTATTCTTTTCTACTCGACAGCTCTCCAATTTGGTTCCAGACTTTTTCTAGCCACTTCTTTCTAACCGTACCGGATATTCATATTTTAACTTTACGAGCGATAAGGAAGGTAGAATTAGGCGGAAACAAACCCGTATTTGTAATTAAGAAGAGTGGAAATAAATTAAGAAAAAGCCCAGCTTCCAGTCTCAAGTTTCCAAGTCACCGAGGAACAAGATGAGATGAGCCTTACATTTAGTCCGCTTGCCCACAGATGTGGGCTATATTAATTAAAGCACATTTCCAACCCTTAAGAAAACCTGACGCCATTAGCTTATTTATTATAAATCCGCGTCACCTGAAATTTTTTCTAATGGGAACCGGATACCTCAGGGTGTGTGACCACCTATGTGTTATTGTTATTTCTAAATTATCTACTTAGTCATTGTTTATAAACTTAATTAATAAATGAGTAATTTATTATTGATATTAGTTATTAATTCATTTTTAGTACATTATTTATTTAATTTTTGAGTTAGTATGGAAAATTATCTGACTCACAATACATTTTAAATATGTCCGATGAAAAATTACTAAGAAAGAGATGAAGCTATTTTTATTATTATTATTATGATTATTACTATAGTATGCATTATATTTTTTGAATAAAATTATTATAAAAACATATTTAGGCTAAAACTGTTAAATAAGTACAACAGCTGTGCAACGTGACAGAGCTAAATAAACCACTTGACTTATGAATACCTAAAACTGAATCTTACCATAGAAACAGATGGCTCCAGTGCTGGCAATTCTAACCTAACAACATCAAAATAATTTAATCGTTGTCTTATATTTTAAATAGAATCCATCAAGATTTTAGTTTTTAAAGATTGAGAGTTGCTTGATTTTTGGTTTGACAAGCTCATTGGTCAACTATAGTATTTGAGTCCAGATTGACCTAAATGTACTCACTTGGATAAGAGTATAGTTGTGTTACTTTATATTAAACTGTACTAAGAATACAAAGTATGAAATAATGGACCCGAAGATTGAAATTAGTAAGGGAAAATCTAAATTGAAAAATCCAGCGGCATTGTATTCTATAGGATGTTGGAGCAACTGTGAGGAAAAAAGCTTGAGTTCTTCAGAAACTTCAGTGCTCAAGTCCGCATTCAATAATAAGTCCTGAACAATATGCTTTGTCTTTTCTGCCTCATTTTTTGATTTTTGGCAATAAGTGACAATGATCATTATTTTCAATAACTGGGCTGTATTCCAAATAAGCAAGACATTAAAAATGAGTGGCTTTCTAAAATCAGAAATTATTTTGACGTTTTCTTTGAAAATCAGCTCTTCAGTAATATAAAATGTTTGAGTTACAGACACAAACGAATAGAATATCGACATAAAAATGTGAATGCCATATGTGTCATTTAGATCAAACACTAATTTCACAAGTATACAATGCACGCGGCGAAGTGATTTTACATAAAGCAATAATGAACTGCTCTCGTTGACACAGGCGTTGAGTACATTTGCGAGTTTGGGTTCACTGGTTTGAGGAGAAATGTCATGTGACGTATGTAGAGTTGAAATCTTGATGATATCTGCAGTCTTGTTTTCAACCAGCCTATCTACACTGAAGTCATTGTAATGTTCCAATCTATAATTTAACATTCTTGATCTATGGGTTACGTAACACACCAAAAGCAAGTACTGTGAAATAATGACATATGTAACTATATTGTTAATGTAGAATATCATCGAGTCTTGATATGTGCCGTGAACAGGGAACCATGCCAAGTATTCAGATACATTTGTGACAGCGGGTAGAATCAGAACAACAAATAATTGCAAGTAAACGTACTTAACATGTGACCGGTAGCAAAATAAGTCGTCTCTGATGAGAAAACTGTCCACTTTGACGATATTCAGTAAAATTTTTCTCAGTTTAGGTATACTGACGCTGGCATTCATGGCAAGGCCCATGATTCCGTGCAGGTAGAATATCAAGGACTGGAAAATTTCGACAAAGATCAAGGTCGAGTTTTTTATTATGTTGGCTTCTTGAAGATTCTTAGGGATTTGTAATAATCCAACTATAAGGAAAAATGAGATGATAAAACCAGTGTAGAATACTCCTGGCCACGAGAACTTCAACAGAAACTCCCTTGGAGAATCTGATCTTGCTAAATGGACAATCCTAAATGGAGCCAAACCTAAGATTTTGGATATGTAGTAGACAGGTTTGATACATGAGTAAATGTTCCCTATTTCCCCCATTGATACCTAAAAGCAGAGTACTTTAATTAAATGGCACGATTCGATATATTTGTAGAGTAAGTAGATTCAATGCCAAAGGATTTAATATGTTCAATCAGATAACCGTAAATATGTATATATTGTTTTCCATCTATGAATAAACAATTTTTATATATTTAGTAGTAATAAGAAAATTTAAAATGATCTTTTAGTTCCAACGCTGCACATACCAAATGAAATTTGCACCAATGTGTATTTTTTGTTACTAAAGAAATGTAGATTCTTAATTAAGTATTAAAGTGAATTAAAAATGGAATTTACTAAAATGAAATTATTGGATATAGTTTAATAACTGTTATGAGTGTAGCTACGTTTTTATATCGAGATGTTTATCAACATTCGTGGTCAATAATAACTAATTACCTAATGTGTTTTTTGGTTGAGTTATTTTCCTCTCGTTACTTACAATAATTAAATAAATTGATTTCCTAATGTTAATGTAAACTTTTAATAAAATATACTTCCACGGTAATAACTGTTGTTCTGTTTTTGTTGTTTTATCAAGACAAAACTCTTGTAATATATTTTTTAAACTGCACGAAATTGCTATACTTATTGATTAATCGCCACTAGAAGTTAACAACCCTTTTTCTAACCTAAACATTCTGAGATCTTAAAAGGCAACAGATGATACTTATGATAAGTATTTTCAAGGGTACTTTTAAGTATAATGAGGTGCTTGTATTTCTCACCCCATTAAAAGAATAATGGTGATACCGGGCTGGAGGTCACTTTAATGTAATTATGTTATCCCGATTGTAAATCATCCATCTCCATTACTTATTTTCCCCTTTGATCTAAAACATCTCCTAAATAATCTTTCAACATTTTTAGATAATTTTTATCTGGTTTATTTAAAGTGGTGCACACGTTTTGCGGGGCAACTAATATGGGCGCACACGAATTTAGGAACAACTAATACGAGTGCACATGAATTGCGGAACAACTAGTACAGGTACACACGAATTGTGGAGCAACTAATACGGGTAAACACGAATTGTGGAACAACTAATACGATGCACACAAATTGCGAAGCAACTAATACGGGTGCACAAGAATTGCGGAGCAACTAATACGGGTGCACAAGAATTGCGGAACAACTAATACGGGTACACACGAATTGTGGAGCAACTAATACGGGTACACACGAATTGTGGAGCAACTAATACGGGTGCACAAGAATTGCGGAGCAACTAATACGGGTGCACACGAATTGCGGAACAACTAATACGGGTACACACGAATTGTGGAGCAACTAATACGGCTGCACAAGAATTGCAGGGCAACTAATATATGTGCACACGAATTGCGGAGCAACTAATATATGTGCACACGAATTGCGGAACAACTAATACGGGTACAAACAAATTTTGGAACAACTAATACGGGTAAACACGAATTGCGAAACAACTCCTACAAGCTCGTTAATACCCTTACACTAACTGTGGATTAAAAATTAAATTTATAATAACCTTGTTCAAAATGGAACATGGAGATTAGCTTAGGTTAGGTTAGGCTAGGTTATGTTAGGCTAGGTTAGGTTAGGCTAGGCTAGGTTAGGCTAGGTTAGGTTAGGCTAGGTTAGGTTAGGATAGATTAGGCTAGGTTAAATTACGTTAGGCTAGGCTAGGTTAGGTTAGGTTAGTGGTTAGTAGTTGAATGAGACTACAGGTTGTTCCGCAATTCGTATGATCTGCTGACATGTATACTTTATTATGCAATTCGAGTGGACCCGTTTTAAGAGACCTCTTACCCACATCGGAGGTCATGTGGTATAACGCGCTACTATCGCAGTAGAATAGACTAGCAATGTTGGGTAGATAAAGGTCAGAATCAAGGTGGGGTATACGAATGCTAGTTTTTCAAAATGGGTTTCCACTCTCCATACACGCACATGTGGTTACAGTTCCTCTGAATATAACCTTCCTAATCTCTAAAATCATCAGTATAATTATTGCATAAGCGTACATCCAGAACGGGTAGTAAGACACGGTGCTTCATAAAACCTCTTGAATAGTTATTTTAAATTCTAAAAATTAAATCTAACAATGCTCGTATCTGTGAGTAAAAAAAAAATATGTCAATTTAATATGGCATGGTTAAGAAGTGACGAGGAGGTCATGGTTCGAGTTCCGGTTGGGTGTGCTGAGTGGTTAGTAAAATAATGTATTTCTCACTCTCCTTTCCTGAAAATGTAGTTACGTTTCACGCGGGGAAAGGAAAGCTTGCTTTGAGAACGTTATAATGTTGATCCTGAAATATCGCAAGCATTTATATTGCTCCACTCAAGACATGGCTCATAAGATACTTGTACATTTTAATTCAAACAGAGTGTACATTCGATCATTTCTGGTGTTTGACCCTCACTCTACTTTGTAATACTGTACTATCATTGTAAGCTTCTCATTTCAACTGATAGATAGCGTTAGCGGCCAGACACCGTCCAAATTTATAATTTGAATTTTTGCTGTGAGAATACTTTTTGACATATAATACTTTTTTTTTGTGTATTTATTATAACCATTTATGATAATTAAGATTTTGTATGGACTTTATTTTGTTTTATAGAATACAAAAAATTGTGTTGTAGACAAATTTATTAGACAAAAACTAATTAAAAATAAAAGATTTGTACACGTTTTATTACAAAAGCTAGAGAAAAGTATCATAAGTGAATTACAAATTAAAATTAAAAAATAGGCCTATCAATAATTTACCTTAGTGAGGAAGCTATTTTGATATGTACCACAAATGGTAAGAGATCGTTGATGAGGTGTTAAGAAAAATAAGATTATTTAGCTCTAACATGGGAAGTGCTGGCCCCTAGTATTTTTTTATAAACTATGACAGTCTTAGGAAACATTTACAGAACACTAAAATAGCCTAGAGTATCTCGGTTTATTGCATATATAAACATTTAGAATATAACCCGAGGTGACCTGGTGGTCTAGGGGTAAGGTGTCAGACTTCTGTGCTAGGGGTCCGGGGTTCAATCCTCGGTCCCGGCACATATTTATCTGATTGCCAAACCCTTCCTTCACCTCTGACAGGACGTGTATTAACCACAACTTGTGAATGTGAGGAATGCCAGGCCTCCACCGTGGTTCGGATTCCACGTTAAACTGTAGGTGCTCCATTTCATCTTACAATCACCCTACCATTGCACATTAGCGTAAGTGCGTATAACCCGAACGGGTAGTAAGACGCGGTGCTAATAATAATAATAATATAACCCGAGTGTATACGGTTATAGCAACAATTGATATTTAAGGCCGATACACACAGAACGCTAAATTAAGATTTGCTCTGCTAACTCTTTAGAAAAATAGCGGACATTATATTTAAATGTGCTGGTTCACACAGAAAGCTAAGCTAAGTACCTTGCTACGCCGTGCTGGTTTTTTTTTTCCGATTTATGGCCAGGCAATTTTTCCATCTCCCATCTTGAGCCATCTCACGTTGCGCATGCGCATAACGCAACTTGGGCTCCGTGTTGAACAGACGGAGAGCTGGTTTGGTGGAATTAACTAAAGAAGTGTTGAAGTTTTGTTTTCAGTTTGTTTCACGTGTATTTAGGTAATACTTATGTTTTATATTTAATAAATGTTTGTATATTAAAATGGAAGCGTTAATTGAACAAGTCAAACCTCCAGCTCCTAAATTTTCTTCATCTTCCAAAACAACTGCTAACAGCAGCATCTTCTCTTCCTCAGTACTATCATCTTCTCTTCCTCAGTACTATCATCTTCTCTTCCATCAATACTATCATCTTCTATTCCTCAGTACTATCATCTTCTCTTCCTCAGTACTATCATCTTCTCATCCTCAGTACTATCATCTTCTCTTCCTCAGTACTATCATCTTCTCTTCCTCAGTACTATAACCTGAACTCAAACAAGACATTTTGGAGAACGCCATCATAACTAAACTTCACTGGAGCAGACCAAGAAAGGAACAACACTGAATTCTGGAGTGGAAAGAGGGACCATGGCTTAGTTTAGCTTAGCAATGAGTGTGAAACCAAACTGATAAAGTCTTAGCACAGGACAGCTTACTTTAGCATTCTGTGTGTATCGGCCTTAACGCTTTCCCAAGCGTAGTTTTAGTGTGGTATTCAATGTGTATACTATAGTTGAATATGCTTCCGTTACTAAATATTTGTTTAATATATGACTGCAGTAAATAAAAAGGTTAGCTCCTAGACCTGGTGTGCACAATCAGGCAAATAATTAAGAAACATATTTTTTAATAAAGGCTACCTTTTTTAACAATAACCCAACCGCTGTCTTCAATCTCAGGACTATCATCTTATCAACATCTACCAAATGATTTACCTTTTATTCTGGGAATCAAAGCCCTTTGCTACTGATATAGAGGTCTCGGGTTTGATTCCCGGTGGTACCATAGGTATTTTAAGATTCCCACCCAGTCCACACCTTTATAATCACTATCGTCACACCATCTCATAACGGGTATAACACGTAGGTACTCTCCTAAGTAAATGGGCAATGTTCTGTTCTCACAGAGCTGCTATTACATGGGGCACCTTGTTACGTGCAACTAGTTGACAAGACAGTTGCCCGGCGCTTTCAGATGCACAAATTGTTACGTGCAACTAGTTGACAAGACAGTTGCCCGGCGCTTTCAGATGCACAAATTGCGAACTAGTTGACAGCCAGTTGACCGGCGCTTCCAGATGCACAAATTGTTACGTACAACTAGTTGACAGACAGTTGACCGGCGCTTTCAGATGCACAAATTGTTACGTACAACTAGTTGACAGACAGTTGACCGGCGCTTTCAGATGCACAAATTGTTACGTACAACTAGTTGACAGACAGTTGACCGGCGCTTTCAGATGCACAAATTGTTACGTACAACTAGTTGACAAGACAGTTGACCGGCGCTTTTAGATGCACAAATTGTTGCGTGCAACTAGTTGACAGCCAGTTGACCAGCGCTTTCAGATGCACAAATTGTTACGTACAACTAGTTGACAAGACAGTTGACCGGCGCTTTCAGATGCACAAATTGTTTCGTGCAACTAGTTGACAGCCAGTTGACCGGCGCTTCCAGATGCACAAATTGTTACGTACAACTAGTTGACAGACAGTTGACCAGCGCTTTCAGATGCACAAATTGTTGCGTGCCACTAGTTGACAGCCAGTTGACCGGCGCTTCCAGATGCACAAATTGTTACGTACAACTAGTTGACAGCCAGTTTACCAGCGCTTTCAGATGCACAAATTGTTACGTACAACTAGTTTACAGCCAGTTGACCGGCGCTTCCAGATGCACAAATTGTTACGTACAACTAGTTGACAGCCAGTTGACCGGCGCTTGCAGCTGCACATATTATTAAGAACAACTAGTTGATGCCACCAATGTAAGCGTCATATCGAGAAAATGTCGTTGGGGAGTAAGTAACTATTTTTCTTTCCTTGCTTGTAAAAAAGAGAAGACGCAGGTAAAGAAAGATGTGTGTATGTACGATGCTATCTTCAAGACTGGACAAGGGTCTGTACTATACGTCATTTGAGGATCTGTGGACGGTAACACTTTTTTAAAAGCTACTTTCGTTTGTCTTGATTATCATTTGATGAATTGTTAACCTATATAAAAGAAGATCGACACTCAAATGAGAAGGAGTATCCCACCAGAAGTTGCAGTTGTGCATGCAATTAGTTGCTTAGTGTAATAGGTTACATTTAAAACAATGTCCCAGCTCGAACGGGTACAACTAAAGTTGACCGTGCAGTTTCTCTGCATGGAAACTGTCTGTAACAAATTTACGACCATGCAACCGAAGTCTAGTAGTGTAATGGCTTTCACTTAAACCACTGCTTCTTAACATTTTCATCAACTAGTTGCATGCAACAAGTTGCGCCATGTAGTAGGAGCCTAAAAGTCTACATGCACGGTGACCCAACTAGATGTTGCTTCTATCACGGTCAAATATACGATACGATAAAAAAAAAATTAACCAAATCACATTTCCAGGTGATCTTCCATAACATCATCTGAAGCCTGCATCAAGGCTAGCTGTTACAAATGTGTGGATATTTTATTTTAATAATTCATTTTGTTAAATATATTTAAATATTCATCTGTCAGGGTGGGTTGTGGATCAGGAGAGGGACGGTGAGCAGATATATGTGTGTGGGTTCGTAATTTATAGTTGCCTTTGGTTTATAGGGTTCATTGGACTACTTTGCATTATAATTAAATGTGGTGTTATTAAGAATTTACTAAAAAGAGATAAAAAGGATTTGAAAAGACTTTACTCAGTAACTCGTGACAGAACGAAGTATAGTCAGGAATGCTTAACCAATGGCCTGACTGAAATTCTAGGTGGTCCTACACGGATAATAACCCCGGTAGCCTGGGCACAAAGGTGGCCCTACATCACACGCACTCGATGATCCGGCGTCCTAGCCCACGCAGCCCCAAAGATGGGTAGAGTGACCCCTTAGAATCGTTGTTAGATTGTCAGCCATAAATAGCTCTAGAATAGAACTTCACAACGGTAGGCCTCCAGCACATGTACTCGATGATCCAGCGTCCTATCCCACGCAGCCCCAAAAACGGGCAGAGTTACCGCTTAGAATCGTTAAATTTTCAGCCATAAATAGCTTTAAAATATAATCATACATACCATGAATTGGGCTGATTGTCAACAAGAATGCTGGCATAATCTTTTGAATAGTCAGCTATTACGTAATATTGTTTACTTACTCATCAAAACACGTTGCTATACTGGTTTTGTCACTCACAACTTACAACATTACAATGTTAAAACACCTCAATTTATGTCATGGTGATTAAAAACAAAAAAATATATAGTTATTTAAGCTCATCTTTATTTTAATGATAAGAAAAATTAATGTGTAAAAAGATTTTATCTTTGGTCTAAAGAAAGGCGTGAAATTTTAATGGACCTTTTAACACACTTATAAGATAAGAATTAAATCACTCTACTAATAAAAAAATATTTATGTTTATTAATACAATGAGCTACATGATTTTTTTAAATTGTTATTTTTTTAATCTACTTACTTAAGGAGAATACATTATAATATAAAACTAACAACCTTGGGTGGGTAGAGATAGCTATATTTCTAGGTATAAAGGTTACTTAGATGTCTAAAACCATGAGATAAGTAGAATATAAGTGTACTATACAATAATCTGAAGAAAGGATATTGGAAACAAATTTCTTAAAGTTTCGGCTCAATATCGCTACATTCATGACAGATTTTCAAGAAGTGTACGTTGATATTACTCAGTGTAAAGAGAAAATACAGCAAAACGTATCTTCTGAGTGAATATCAACGTACATATTGCATATCATTTTAACCAAGGTATTGTCCTTATAGAGAGGACCAAAATTCAACTAATTTAATGACCCACCTCAGTGGAGTAGTTAGCTAACGCGTTAGTTTCATGTTGAGCTAAACTGCTGAAAAAGGGGAGATCGAGGTTCGAATCTTGCTATGGGTGAACTGGGAGTTGTCTTTACTAAGTGGTTTTTCACTCTCCTTCCCCGCAAATGCGAATACACTTCCTTTATATCTAACCTTCACAATTCCTAACCCATTGGTGTGATTAGTACTTAAGCGTATAACCTTAATGGTTACTAAGACGCGGGGCTAAAAAAAAATTACCCGCGTCGGTGGCCACGTGGTCTAACACGTTACTCTCTTGTTAGACTATACTGTCGATAACGGGGAGATCGAGGTTCAAATCTCAGTCGGGTGTAGTAAGGGTGGTTTTTTAAAATGGTTTTCCACTCTCTCTCCATACAAATGCGGGTACACTTCCTATAAATATAGCCTTTCTAATCCCTAAAACTATTAGCGTAGTTAGTATATAGACGTATAAAGAAATGTACTTAATAAAAATTAATTATTTGAAAAATGACACCTCAACATGAGAATCGAACCTAGGATGTTTGGCTTAGCACGCAAATGTTTATGGTCCCCTCCATACATAGAGTATCGTAATTACAATGATTTATAACTTATGTTTTGAAATTCACTGACATTTGTTTTAATTACAATCTAGAATGTGTATACTTGTTTGCCTAACAGCCTTCCCGAATCACAGATAGCTGTGGTATCTAGTAGCTCGATATATTACAACACGTCCCTCACAGACTCTGCCTTAGGTTACGAGTGAAGAACAGCCCTAAGCACGAGACTATTCCTGACCAGCTCAGTGGTAGATCAATGGTGAGCTAAGCCATAGGTGCTGGGTTCAATTCCCGTGTTCAAGTGTGATTTTTTAACTAATTCATGTTAAGTATCTACTGAGGCAACATTCTATTTATTTCAGCTGAAAAGTTGTTTAGTCATAAAAATTACAAAAAAATACCGAGTTTAACTCCCTTTATCATCCAACTGTTATTAAAAAAAATCAAGAATAGATTTACAAAGTGGTGGGGGAAGGAACTTTTTTTATCAGCACGTCTTACTACCCGATCGGTTTATACACTTACGTAATAATTATGCTAGTAGATTTAGGGATTAGAGCCCGCCTCGGTGGCGTAGTTAGCCGACGCGCTAGTTTCGTGTTGAGCTAGAACGCCGAGGACGAGGGGAACGAGGTTCAAGTCTCGTTCGTGTGAACTAGGGGTGAGGTTTTCTAAGTGTTTTTTTTCCACTCTCACTCCAAGCAAGTGTGGGTCCACTTCCTCTAAATTCAACCTTCACAATTCCCAGCCCATTAGCGTAATTAGTACTTAAGGTTATAAACTGAACGGGTAGTGAGATGCGATGCTAAATAACAAAAATTTAGGGATTAGAAAGGTTATAATTAGGTGAAGTGTATCCGCATTTTCGTGGAAGGAGAGTGGATAACTATTATTGGTAAAAATCACCCTCAATAAACTCGACCGAGGCTTGAACATTGATCTCCCCTTCATCGGTAGTGTAGTCTACTGCGAGAGTAATGCCTTGGACCATGCGACCACCGAAGTGGTTTGGGGATGGGGACGAACTTCCTATCGTTTCGCAACAGACGTAGCTTCCATTTTTATTACGATAAACCATAACATAAGGGGCTAAAGCATAAGAGAAAATAGCTATAACGGGTTCAAATGGGGGG
>CABFWO010000479.1:126185-153771 GCA_902155825.1 Timema genevievae
CCCCTTCCCCCCCCCCCCCCTCATTTCCCAACCTAACACATTTCCCCGTTGTATCGAATAGGGGAGGGTCTGGAAATTGATCACCCAGCTTCATTCTCTAATTCCTTCGATTGTGAGTTACATAGCTTGGAGAAAGAGTGAGCTATGTGTAAGCTAGATGCTGCAACAGGTGGACAAATCTAACCATAAATAAATAATATATTATAATAAATGAAAAGAAACAATCGTACAGACCTTATCATATTACATTGTAGTATTTATCAAATTTTCAAAAACGAGCTATAAAAAATATTACACCTGTATAGGTTTACTTCAGAAAACAAAAATATTTTTTAAATATAAATTAAACTAGCACCGTATATCCATTCAAACAGAATCGCTAGAGCAATTTTTGACATAATATAATTCAAAAATATATTAACCTTAATTTGAGAACTAGAATTTAATCTTTTAAAAAATATTCCGAGTGTCGATTACATTTGTACGAAAAGAATTTAACTACTCGCTTAGATGGCCGCGTGGTCTAACACGCTACTCTCGCAGTAGACTAGACTACCAATGACCGGGAGATCAAGGTTAGAATCTCGATCGGATGTAATGAGGGTAGTTTTTTTAAAATACTTTTACACTCTTGCTACATGCAAGTGCGAGCACATTTCCACTAAATATAAACTTTTAAATCCCTAAAACCACTATCGTAATTAGTACATAAGGGTATTTACTAACCGAACGGGTAGTAAGACTCAGTGAACCACTTAAACTGTTTGGACAGAAGCTCTGGTATAGACAGACAGACATCAAGGCATCAAAAATATATATTAAATACATTATTATTTTGTGTTTATATTTAAGAATACTGTGCAATTATTAATTATCAACTCACCGAATTTACAATCAGGAAGTTATAGGGTTAGCATAATTTTAAGCAGTTTAAATTTGGTTCTTACTTTCATTCAAGGCCGTAACCAGCCAATAATTAATTTCGGGGGGTAGGGTGGTCATATCCCCCAATTGCCGGAAGCTATAAAAAATTGTAAATATTAAATATCTCTAGAAGCTATCTGAAGTGTTTTTAATGGCAACATAGGCCCCTAACTACCGAAGGCTAAGAAAATTTCTAAATATTTAACACCTATAGAAGCTATCTGAAGTGTTTTTACGGTAACACATCCTCCTAATTTGTTTTTGTGCCTTAATTTTGCTGTGGTTTGAACCATAAATAAAGCAATATATATTTTGTTCATTATTTTTTTTGGGGGGGGGGGGGGTTAAACTCCCAACCCCCCCCNNNNGTTAAACTCCCAACCCACCCCTGACTACGGCCTTGCTTTCATCACGTCCTAATATCCGTCAGGCTACTTACAATTATTGTGGGGTTGAATTTAGATAAACAACCAACATTTGAGCGAAGAGAGAGAGAGATAAACCATTTAGGTGGAAACCTCTTAAAACACTCAATTTAACTAACAAATTATACGTGATTAGATCGGCACCTTAGTCTGTATACGTATCAATGGAGCTCCCATTGAATCTTATGTAGTTAAAAATAATAGCAGTATATTTTTAAGAATGTTTTAAAATATATACAAGATGTACCAAAACATGTAGGACCCTCTTCAGCAGTGAATATAAGTCACAAAAACAATGAACAAAGTTAATAGAAACATGTTATGTTCCCTTTTACCTTGTTTTCAAGTTAAGGTCATGTTTGTTTGTACTCCAGTGATGTGAGGCTTATTAACATAATAGGGACCTAGCTCGGTGGCCGCGTGTTCTAAAGTACTACTCTCGCAGTATACTAGACAACCGATGACGGGGAGATCAAGGTTCGAATCTCGATTGGGTGCACTGAACGTTGTCCTTCCAAAATTATTTTACACACTCCCTCCACGAGAATGAGGGTACACTCGATATAACTATAAACTTCCTCATCCATAAAAAAATTAGCGTACCTAGTACATAAAAATAAAAACTCAACGGGTATAAATACGTGGTGATAAAAAGAAAAAGAACCTTATAGGAAGTGCTCTACATGTCCAGTTGTCCACCTTCTGCCAGAATGTAAGCCTGAAGTTGTCAAGTCGTAGAGTGCCACACGCTTTCCAAAAATACATTGCACTGTTATGCAGGCACTCAAGACTAAAGTTTTCATTTTGAGCCTTTCCTTTGGTGCTAATCATCTCTACATGACTTCAGTACAATCATTAGTCTAACTTAGAAACCAGGTCAAATGGGACATAGGTTTATATAAATTTTTTCTTTGTTTCTTTGTCGCCTGTATAACTCTGATACGAGTCCCACATGAAACGGTAGGCCTACACCCAATATATTGAAACAACATTATTGTGTGATTTACGTTTAGGGTTTAAAAGGCTTAGCTTGTTAAGAATGATATTTATGGACATGTTTTAAAGAATGATGAAGCTTTTATTAATATTTTTAAAAGGTGTAACGCATTAAAGAATTAAATTGAGATTGAGATTGGTTCTAGTAATGTATAATCTGCCTATGTTATAACATGTATTTTAAATATATCCAAGGTGTAATGAGGTGGACTGGATATAACTAGTTCAAAATAGGGATAGAGTGTAAAGTGGTGGATTGAATAAAACTAGCTCAAGATAGGGATAGGGTGAAATAAGTTGGACTTAATATAGTTAGTTCAAGATATGGATAGGGTGTAACGAGGTGAAATGGATGGAACTAGCTCAATATATGGGTAGGGTTTAATGAGGTGGACTGGATAGAACTAGCTCAAGATTGGAATAGTTAGCGGACTTATTTTTATGAGCGGCAATTAGAGCAAATAGGCAAGTAAGTGTGGTTTGAAACGTATTTTTGATTTGTACCTAACTTTATTTAGATCTAATCTAACGTGTCTGTTTTAATCTTATTAAAAATAGAAGGATATGTAAAAAGATAACACCATTTGAAAGAACTCAGTTATTTTTTTCAAATTCATTATAATTATATTACTAAAAGTTATTTCTATTTCCACATACAAAATATATTAATAGATTATATGGTTAAGAAAGACATATATTATTCATCTAACATGAGAGAATAATTTTAGAAATATAATAAACATGTGATTACCTTTATGGTCTAGTGGTCATATTTCGTGGTGACAGATCCAGAGGTCCAAGGTTCGATCACCGGTACTTCCTAAACTTTTCTGTGTATTAGTGGGTCTGGAACAGGGCCAGACTAAGCTTCGTGAGGACAAATGGGTATCTACTTGAATAAGGAAGTAGCGGTTTCGGTTTAGAAAAGTGATATTAATGGCAAGAAGGCTTGTTGTGCCGACAACATGAGACCCTAGATCAGCAAATGTTGGCACTATCAACGTTAAAATCGGTGGCTGCTTGGTCGGTATAGCTCGCTTGGAGGATAACACCGTTTAATTATTATTATTATTATTATTAATATTAATATATATGTATATTCATTTAATTCACTTAAGATTTTTTAATTATTGTAAACAATAAATACATTTAATTTTAATTATAGTCAGCTTTAAAACAATCAAAGGATTTTTTTCATCCACATCCTTGTTTCAAATATAGCACAATCTGTGTGTAAAGAGCTATTTCTTAAATTTTAAAAGCTGTCAAATTATTATTAGATATATTTTAGTATTATAAAAAAATTAGATCATTTTAGCTACAAAATAAAAATAAATAACCAATAGATATTAGTTATCACCGTAGTATAGTTATTAAAGTAATGTAGTCAAATTACTATCATGCTTGGAAAATATATTATTGTTTCCACATTTAGAAATATAAAAAATATTGTTTTGTTATGTTTTGAAGCTAGGGTAGAGATTTTAAAGAAGTATTTATTTCCAAGCCTTCGACGACTCAACGTAATATCGACATAATCCCTTTTAGACGGTAACAGAAGACCAACGTGTGGTTAAGGAAGATAACGCATTTACGTTGCCACTGAAGTGTAGAATAGAACCCAAGATCCTCCCACCCGTAACCCCCCTTTCGAGAACAGATTAGAGTCCAAAACCACTTGCATGAAAATCTGCCCTCATTCACTATTGACTGGGAATTGAGTTATGGCACTTCCAATAGGCTACTTGGTGTGGGTTTGAACTTGAAAATCTCTCCCCTCCTTTTCAACTACCAACACATATTTTCGTTCTACATTTAATTTCGCGTGATTTATATTTCAATCCTCTTAGTGTAATGCATTACATTAGATATCAAATCAACAGATATTGGTAAGATACGTATGTTTGTCTGGTGATGGATTCACATATTGAAAATATTTAATTTTTTAATTTTTTAATTGTTTCTTGGGATCAAACTTCATGCCTGAAGATATTTTGGTTCGCAAGTAAATTTCGCTTGTATTAAATTGACATCCTTACGGTGTTAGAGGGAAAAACGGGGTGGTAAGGGGAACTATTTTTTTTCCTCTCAGGGTATAAATACGAGGGCGATCTATGGACTCAGTCACTAAGTCTTGTCGCAGATACAAGAATAGGACTCACAACCAGTTTCTATATAAAACAACCACCAAGTACTGCCCTACCGAAGAGTCTTTCTCGTTAGAAAGACAACGGTAAGTACTTCTTATACAAAGTCAGACAAGACGACACAAACTTTATATTAGATTGAAGGGATTTTGGATCGATTCCATAAGGATGAATTATTTTTGTAGGTTTTTCTTTTGATGACTCAACGATTAAATGTGTTGGTCTTATTGAAGTGCGTTAAGTGTCATATATGTTAACCTTGGAGATAGTTAGGACCTTGTTATTTAAAATTAAAAATGCATGTAGTTAAAACTTTATAGCAAGCTGATTTTTATTACTAAAAAATAAAAGCTGAAGATGGAACCATTAATTTAGAAAATATTCAAAGAATAACCCAAAATCTCATAAAATAAATAAATTCTTTCTAGCGAAATTTCTTGGGTTTCGTCAAAATTAGAATATTATTCTATAATATTTGTTGATAATGATTAACAAACCATTATGACCCTTTTTTACTTTGTTTAAATAGTTTCCGGAAAGCTAAAAATAATTGATTTTAATTTAAATTTGTGTTAAGAAAATTTATTATTTTTCTTTTTTAGTATTTGAAGATAATCGGTTTACTCTAGGCAACTTTTTTTAACCATGTCTCAACTGACTAGGATTAAAGCTACTATTCTCCTGTCTCTTGAAAACTATAGTATTATTATTATTTATTATTATTTAGCACCGCATCTTATTACCCGTTTGGGCTATACGTTTGAGTACTAACTACGCTAATGGGTTATGAATAAAGAAGGTTGAGTTTGAAGGAAGTGAAATCACATTCGCGTGGAGGTAGAGTGGAAATCCATTTAGAAAAAAACCAGTTCACCCGACCGAGATTCAAACCTCGATATCCCCGTCCTCCGCAGTCTAGCTCAACATGAAACTAGCGCGAGGTGGGTGAAAACTATAGTAAACACACGTATCGCTAAATCTGCATATTCACTGATTCAGATAAAACATTAATTTATTCACGAAAATAAAATTTATATCTGTCTGTAAACTCTCGTGTTTTCTTAAGGATTTATGTATTTTATTCGAGAAAATTCAATTATTTAAAGTGTATGCAATTATTGAAGTTAAAATTGGTTCCAAATTTTAAATTCTTGCTTATAGTCCCTAAAATTAAAGGAATGGTTTAATCAGCCACATATATGATCATTCCATCTTTGATTGCATGTATGGCCTTAGTAAAATATTTATTATTTGTAGAGTACAGATGTAAAAAGAGGAAAGTACCATTTTAACTCATATCGTTAGTGCTGCCATCTGATAGACAATAATTGAGTTAGTTTTGCCATTTGTTAGACAATAATTGAGTTTGTTTTGCCGTCTGCTAGACAATAATTGAGTTAGTTTTGCCATCTGTTAAGACAATCATTGAGTTAATGTTGCCATATGTTAAGACAATCATTGAGTTTGTGCTGCTGTCTCTTAGACAATAATTGAGTTAGTGCTGCCGTCTGTTTGACAATCATTGAGTTAGTGTTGCCATATGTTAAGACAATTATTGAGTTAGTGTTGGCATATGTTAATACAATCATTGAGTTAGTTTTGCCATATGTTAAGACGATCATTGAATTAGTGTTGCCATATGTTAACACAATCATTGAGTTAGTGTTGCTGTCTCTTATACAATAATTGAGTTAGTGTTGCCATGTGTTTGACAATCCTTGAGTTAGTGCTATCTGCTATCTGTTAGAGAATAATTTAGTTAGTGCTGCCGTATGTTAGACAGTTATCTAGTTTGTATTGCCATATGTTAGACAATCATACTAAAGGACTTTATATTATGGTTAAAAGAGGTCTCTGTAATATTTACATTTTATTTTTTATAATTGCTGGGGTCTTTATGGCGTTTGAAATATTCAAGTCATCTTTTAAAATGTGTATAAGTAGACTGTGCCCATTTTATCTTGCACCCTTAGTTTGTTCGTTCTGTTATCGGATTATTAAATATCAAAGTAATGTATTTGAGAACTTTTTATTAGTTGTAGGGTTCTGAATAGATTCAGTTTTTAAGTCGTTTAGTAAATAATAACATATTGAGAGGAAAAGCTATGGCANAACTTTTTGGGATTTTCTCGTCAGTTAAAGGCTAGAAGCTATAAGTTTGCAAAATTTCAAGTTTATAGCTGATATGGAAGTGGGTAAACATTAATGTCAGTGAGTGAGTCAGCCGTGTGGCTTTATAATAGCATGATATCAGATCATAGGATATACAGCTGCCACACTTGATGGACACAATAAACATTGATAACATAGTAATAATAATAATAATAATATAGTTGTCTTCTCCGAAGATAATGGAAAACAAGTTTTTTTGTTTTATAAATAAGATTTTATTTCGTGTTCTTACCATAAATTCAATAATATTAGAATTTTTAAATAAAATATACTATAAATTCAATTATAACATCGTAACGGATGAGTAATATTAAGATTTAAGCGATAGCTGTGTTTGAGAAAACCTCAATTTTATAAATTGAATGTCAACTAACCAAATTAAACTGATTAAAAGTTTATTAATTTACGAAACTGTCCCTAATGATCGATAGAACGACACAATATTAAAACAAAATAATTGTTTGGACCTATACCAGGTCTTATTTAAGTGGTTTAATTTGATTTATTTCCAGCTATGAGGAAATCACGTCTCAAAATCTTACCTGCCCGCTGCCTCCTGCAGTTAGGTTTCATCTTAATCTGCCTGTCATGTCCTACCATAGGGGATATGTCCAGAATGCATCTGGTTCCTCAAGAACAACCAATCGACCAATCAGAGCTATGTTACTATTTCAAGTAAGTTGATATTTACTCTACTAGAGTGCAGTCGAATTTTCATCAGAAGGGGGGAGGTCGTTATCTGATCGCTGAAAGAAGTTACTAGTTTTATGTATTTATACGTCAAGACATGTGATCTAAAGCCATCACACTTTGTCATATATCATCAATAACTATAAAATAACACTTATCAATGAATAGAATTTTATCAATGTTTGAAGAAAAAATGTGTTTATTTTCTAAATATTTATTCCTACCAAAATCTTTTAAGATTAATCATGAGTAAATAAAATGTTTTTAATATTAACAGTGACACAAATAGCTATTTACCATGATTTGTACGAGCTCTATATATCAAATAAAGATTATGTAGCGCTTTAAGGATTATAGATTAAATGTTTGTTACTAACAAATCAGTTACCCATGCCTCTATCGTTAGATGAGTCAGCTGAAATCTGTAAGAGGCTTATATTGATTCCGGATGGCTCTGACCAATATATTCGCTAAACTGGATATCTCTGAGGGAACTATATTGTCACTATTGGGAAACAGCGTTTTCATTCTATCATTTATGTGTGGTCAAACCCCACTTGAATATTTAATACAAGTTTGGCAACGCTGGTTAGTCGATGTTGCCAATAGCTCCTTCTCACTCCAGCAAACCACCTTAAGAAATAAGTAAAAGCGAGGAGATCTAATAACAGTTAACGGAGAGAAAACAAAAAAAATCTTTTCGCCATAAGGCCTGCTGCTTCCTCAGCAATAATATTTGGTGTATTTGTAACTATAGTTTTTTATTAATTTAGTAAAATACATGTGTTAGAGGCGAGGGTTTAGCACTAGGCATAGATTAAATTGGTTTGTAAGACGTGTTCGAATCTAATTCGACTAGAAATATAATGTGATATATATCAATAAAATATATAGCGTTACAAAACCGTAGGTACAATACATATCTCCTCATAGCTTGGAAAAAAGATATTTAAAAATTAGTTTTGATTAAACATTGTCATGTGAATTTTACTCCAAAAATAAGTAGGCTATTACACACTAACCATCATGAATAACCTCTCCAAAAACCCTTTTTTGAACAAAGTTATTAGAGCAATTTTTACAAAATTTTAAATTAGATAAAAACAGTCATTTGCAAACTTTCCTTTTATTAATTTTTCTTGGAAAATTAAAACATCTTAAAAATTTTGGTAAAATTTCAAATAGTTATGAAATTTGTTATTTGTAAACCACTCTTACACTTAGAGCTATAACCAAGATCACAATCTCCCTCCATATTAAATTTGAACAAAATCCATCAAACTGTTTTTACTGTAACTTCGGACAAGTGGACAGGATTTTAAAATTAACTTTTTCGAAGTTCAAGTAGAATTTTTTTTACGATTTAAATATTTTTCTTTATGATAAAGTAAAAATAATTCCTCATACCACTAG
This sequence comes from Timema genevievae, assembly GCA_902155825.1. Taxonomy (NCBI): domain Eukaryota; kingdom Metazoa; phylum Arthropoda; class Insecta; order Phasmatodea; family Timematidae; genus Timema; species Timema genevievae. The sequence continues at coordinate 134,953 of CABFWO010000479.1, forward strand.
ACCCATCAGAAAATTTTTAATAAACCATAGAATAAATTGCCCTGGGCTAATTATGGCCCGTCAAGTATTTTTATTTGGCCCACTAGCTATAACTATTTATGAAAAAATATTTCTAAAAATACCAGAAAAAAATATTCTCTTATGGAAGAATATACAATTCCTATCAAACACACTGATGAGTATTTATTAAAACATTCAAGAAACTCTACTTCTAAATTTACATCTGACATTAAAGAAATAATAAATGTCATAAAAATAATTGCAATAATCGACTTAAGTTATGTTTTATTGGAGAATCGCTAATTTTTTATAATGTTTTCCTATTTTATGCTGTACATGTAATTTTATTTTAGAATAAATATCATAAACCTAAAAATTACTTGATAACCTATTCTTATATTTAAATTCTCAATACAGCGTTTCAAACCAAAATTTCTTAGGCTCAAAAATAATAAATTATTTTAGTCCTCACCAAGGGTCAATCCAAGTTCCCTTACAATAAAGACCTCTCTAAACCACTGGGACGCTGTATTTGTTTTGGTAAAAGACTTGTTCACTATTTATCAACATGGCGGAAGATCTAAGGACGTTTATAATTCCATGTGTGTGCTGGGTAGCGTTCCGGAGGACCCTGGTGAAGGAAACTGCGCCAAGCGTCGCGACGATCCTGGAGAAATGACGTCAAGCTCCGGCATGGACTTTGGAAACGGAATATCCCACGAATGTGACCACCATCACAGGTGAGAGACTGGAACGTTGGAAATGCGTGCTGGTCAATGCATGGGCTTACATGGGTGCTTGAGTGCTGTTTGAGTGCTAGTGGAGTGTTATTAGAGGTCCATTATACAGCCTTAGATCACCACCACAATATTCTATGAAGTAATTTATTTGTCAAATGAGTGAGCACTTACTTATAAATTAAATTTAACCAAAAAATACACATTCACACTTACACCACACTAATACTAATACCATATTTTTAGGTGGTAGAGTAGTCTAAGAGCGTCACTCTTGCAATAGATTGGAAGGTTGATAACGGAGAGACTGAGGTTCCAAATCCGCTCCAGTGAAGTGAATATTTTCCTAAAATAATTTTCTACTCTCATTCCACGAAAATACTGGTCCATATCGTCTAAATGTGAATCCCCTCGTCCCTAGCATATTAGCGTAATAAAATATGATTATAGCTCAAAAGGGGAACAAAGACTCTATACTGAAATCACCATCCAAACAACACTTGAATTTTCAGCCAGGTTTTTTCATAACCTTATAAATAAAAATCTGAGTTGTTATTAAAGTTAAGGTTGCTATTTATCAACGAGAGTTTATGAGTGCTAATTGTTTTAGTGTAGTCTCAGAGTAATTTCAGAAGTCGATATTCTCCCATTAAACAAAATAACAAGTAATTAAAGGGCGCACTTGAAACTGTAATCCCAATTAACTCCTAGCCCCAAACCTAACATAACCTAACCTAACTTAAAAACCCAACATAACCTAAACTAACCTAACATAACATAACATGGCTTAACCTAACATAACATAACATGGCTTAACCTAAACAAACCCAACATAACCTAACCTAAACAAACCCAACATAACCTAACCTAAACAAACCCAACATAACCTAACCTAAACTAACATAACATAACCTAGTCTAACCTAACCTAACATAGCCTAACCTAAACTAACCCAACATAGCCTAACCTAGACTAGTATAACCTAACATAACATAACCTAGCCTATCCTAACCTAATATTCATTTTCCATTTTCAACAAAGTGATTATAAATTAATTCAATACTCCGCAGTTCGTGTGAGGGTATTACCAACCTCGGATGAGTTGTTCCACAATTCGTGTGCACTGGTAACTAAAGTTGAATAGGGTATTTGATTGAGCTCCGAATCTCATGTATTTACCATCCGGGACTAGCTCACCACTAAAATTCCACTCACGCTATAGCGATATTTTTTGGTCAAATAACCAAGTAGGTACTTATCTTAGAAAAAATATTTCACCACTGAAATTTCACTAACATTACAGTAGCACTCAAAAAATACTTAGCCTCTTTCTATCATTTTCTAGAACACATAACGTTTGTTTTTGTGAAGTAATGGGTCTGAAACAGAGTCAATCTCAGTCTAGTTAGAACAAATCAAGAGCTACTTGAATAAATAAGTGGCAGTTCCTGTCTATAAAACTGAGATATACGACTGGAGGGTTCGTTTTGCATAACATATTACACCCTCTATTCGCAAATGTTGGTACTATCATTGCTAATGGTGGCAACCGCTCAGTCGATATAGATCGTATGCGGGCTCACACCATGAAGTTTTTTTTTAATAATTACATTAAATACAATATCTATAATTAGATCAATGTGTGATGAAGGGGTGTTTTAAAATTGTAATTAAGTTCATGATAATTAACATGGAGAGAGGTGAGAACCACAATTACAATACATCACATGTGTAAGATAAGATCTATACACCCGACTGGTACTCGAACCTTGGCCATACTCTCAGTTGAAATACAGTCCATTAATATCCTGCCTACTTAGACCATGTGGTAACAGTTTCTGGTTAGAGCATTTTTATCTTTTAAACCAGGATTTCCTACTAGTTTATAGAAGGCTTTTATACTGTCAACATTTTAAAATATAGTTTGATTATGGTACGAAATAACCCCTTCCACAACACGACTCCTTTCAAAATCAGGGAAAATAGGATATATTATGTCCGTATGAGAGTATACATTTAACAAATATCATTTAGATAGTAGTTAACTATAATTAATTCAACCTTTGCCGAATGATATTTTCTCCCTCGTTGATACCAAATATTAAATCGGTATACAGGGTGTTCGGAAACTCATAGTCGAAACTGCACATAAAGCTTGTTTGGACACAAAGTAATACAAAATCCCTAAACACTTAAATCCGGAAAGCTATGCTAATAACATTAAATTGTGTCCAAAGTTTCGTAGTACAGCACTGGGATAGCAAAGCTGTTCAAGCATTCATGTACAACGGGTTGCATAGGAGTTGGTGCGCAGCACTACACACCTTGGCATCTTGCAGCATGACAGTAGAACATACCAAAATAAATTATAAAGAGCAAACCAGTTTATCTATACGTGCGAATACATTCTGAGGTCCATCATTAATGGTCCTACATCACAGAAAGTACTTGACATTATTGCATGTGCAGTGCCTCGTGCCTAACTTCAAAGCAACCTGTTGTACAAGCATGCTTGAACAGCTTTGCTCTTACCACGCTATACGCCGAGACTTTGAAAACAATTTAATGATATTAGCATAGGTTTCCGTATGTAAGTGTATATGGATTGTGTATAAATTTTGTTTCAAACAAACTGTATGTGAAATTTGGGCTATGAGTTTCCGAACACCCTGCGTTGGTATGTTATAAACAGGTTTATCAATATGAATGGTTAATTCCAAATGTTTTTGAAATAAAAATTTGAAATATTGCCCCTAAGGCACACGACTGAGATTCGAATAATTCCTCCTTGCTGCCAATATTCCAGTTTAATGAAAACTGACACCTTAGATCATGATGGTTGTTATATTAATGTTTTAATTAAAATAAATTTTATTGATTGCCAGCCAATAAAAATATTTGTCTTTTATATTTACACTCTCTTTTAACTATAAATATTTGGGTATATCATAAATTAACAAAATATTTTTTAAATATTGGCCCAAGATAGGCAAAAGTGGAGAGCTGTAGAAAGGCAATCATAAGATTGATGAACTAATGATAATGATAGAGATAAAGATGGGGAAAATAAACGTTAAGGTTTTATTTTACATAAATAATTAATTTGCATGCATATTATTACTCAATATTAAGTAATTTTATAATTTTCATAGTCCTAATAATAATAATATATATTTTCTATACAAAAGGTAACAAACAATATATATTTCTTTAAATTTGTAGCAAAGGTCCTCTTTATTTCAGAAACCCAACTACACCTTTAAAAGAAGTTTGGGATCATGAAGAGAGTGTGAACAACTCTATTCAAACTAGCTTAATTAATTGTGAGAATGGAGCTGAAATAAAAAATCTCTACGCACACTCAGACCAATCATCATTAGCAATACCTTCAAAACCATATCACAAACTCACCACATTTAGGCAGATGTTAAAAAATAAAATAAATTCAAGAATAATTTTTACCATATCAACAATATCTCCTTATTATACCAATAAAACAGAGAAATATCACTCAAATGAGATATTACCAATTAGGAACGAGCATAGGAGAACAAATTATGAAAGAAGAGACGAAACATCCAAACTTGATTCATTATATAAAAATTTAAAAGAAATTCAATCTAGAACTGTCTCTCACAAAAAATCCGAAGTAAAAGGAGAATTACGTAAGACAGAAAGTAGTTTTTCAAAGAACAAAAATGCTCTGAGTGTTGGCAAAGCTTCTAAAAATGAGATTTCAACCAGGCAAATATTCAAAATAACAAACCAAATAGAATTTCCAAGACTGCAATTAAATAACAATATCACAGATGAGACACATGTATTCCATATAGAAGTAAGTAATATCTCAACTCCTTCTATAAGTTCCTTACATTTAAGAAAATACAATGAAAATCTGCAATTTAATGTAATAAAAAGACCATCTTCTACTATAATAGCTTCAATAGTAAATTCTCTATCTAGGCACTCTGCCATTAAAAGGTTGAACTATTTGGTAAAACGTGAACAGATTGATATTATAACGTATCAAAAACGTTCTCGTACACGAAGGTCATCAAAAGGAATATTAACCCCTCCAGAATCAAATGGTCGTGTTACTTCTAAAGTATTCCAAGAATTCTCAACTAAAAGTAGGTCACCTCGGGAAAACTTGTCTCCCCAAGTAGGACATCAAATTGAATCTAGGATATCCCAAGAACGATCACTTGAAAGGAGGCTACCACGAGAAAGGCATTATCCTCAAATAGCAGTTGATCGAATTGACTCTAGGATGTATCATGAACGTTCACTAACTAGGTTATCTCAAGAAAGGCAATCTACTCAAGTAGCCAGTGATCGTTTTACTCCTAGACTATCCCAAGAACGTTTAATAACAAGAAGATCCTCTCTAGAAAGTCATTCTTCTCAAGTCGACATTTATAGAGTTTCTTCTAAGAGGTCCCATGGACGTTTACTTACAAGAAGGTCATCTCAAGAAAGGCGTTCTCCTCAAGTAGCCAGTGATAGAGCTACTTCTAGGATATCACAGGAACGCTTGCTAACAAGAAGATTATCTCAAGAAAGGCGGTCTCCTCAAGTAGTCAGTGATCGAGTTGCTTCTAGGCTATCACAGGAACGTTTACAAATAAGAAGATTATCTCAAGAAAGGCGTTCTCAAGTAGCCAGTGATCGAGTTGCTTCTAGGCTATCACAGGAACGTTTACAAACAAGAAGATTATCTCAAGAAAGGCGTTCTCCTCAAGTAGCCAGTGATAGAGTTGCTTCTAGGCTATTACAGGAACGTTTACAAACAAGAAGGTTATCTCAAGAAAGGCGTTCTCCTCAAGTATCCAGTGATAGAGCTACTTCTAGGCTATCACAGGAACGTTTACAAACAAGAATATTATCTCAAGAAAGGCGTTCTCCTCAAGTAGCCAGTGATAGAGTTGCTTCTAGGCTATTACAGGAACGTTTACAAACAAGAAGATTATCTCAAGAAAGGCGGTCTCCTCAAGTAGCCAGTGATAGAGTTACTTCTAGGCTATCACAGGAACGTTTACTAACAAGAAGGTTATCTCAAGAAAGGCGTTCTCCTCAAGTAGCCAGTGATCGATTTGCTTCTAGAATATCACAGGAACGTTTACAAACAAGAAGATTATCTCAAGAAAGGCGTTCTCCTCAAGTAGCCAGTGATAGAGTTACTTCTAGGATATCACAGGAACGCTTGCTAACAAGAAGATATTCTCAAGAAAGGCGTTCTCCTCAAGTAGCCAGTGATAGAGCTACTTCTAGGCTATCACAGGAACTCTTGCTAACAAGAAGATTATCTCAAGAAAGGTGTTCTCCTCAAGTAGACAGTGATAGAGTTACTTCTAGGATATCACAGGAACGCTTGCTAACAAGAAGATTATCTCAAGAAAGGCGTTCTCCTCAAGTAGCCAGTGATCGATTTGCTTCTAGAATATCACAGGAACGTTTACTTACAAGAAGGTTATCTCAAGAAAGGCGGTCTCCTCAAGTAGCCAGTGATAGAGCTACTTCTAGGCTATTACAGGAACGTTTACAAACAAGAAGATTATCGCAAGAAAGGCGTTCTCCTCAAGTAGCCAGTGATAGAGTTGCTTCTAGACTATCACAGGAACATTTACTTACAAGAAGATTATCTCAAGAAAGGCGTTCTCCTCAAGTATCCAGTGATAGAGTTACTTCTAGGCTATCACAGGAACGTTTACTTACAAGAAGATTATCTCAAGAAAGGCGGTCTCCTCAAGTAGCCAGTGATAGAGCTACTTCTAGGCTATCACAGGAACGTTTACAAACAAGAAGGTTATCTAAAGAAAGGCGATTCTCCTCAAGTATCCAGTGATCGAGTTAATTCTAGGCTATCACAGGATCGTTTACTTACAAGAAGGTTATCTCAAGAAAGGCGGTCTCCTCAAGTAGCCAGTGATCGAGTTGCTTCTAGACTATCACAGGAACGCTTGCTAACAAGAAGATTATCTCAAGAAAGGCGTTCTCCTCAAGTAGCCAGTGATAGAGCTACTTCTAGGCTATCACAGGAACGTTTACAAACAAGAATATTATCTCAAGAAAGGCGGTCTCCTCAAGTAGCCAGTGATAGAGCTACTTCTAGACAATCACAGGAACGTTTACAAACAAGAAGGTTATCTCAAGAAAGGCGGTCTCCTCAAGTAACCAGTGGTAGACCTACTTCTAGACTATCACAGGAACGTTTACTTACAAGAAGGTTATCTAAAGAAAGGCTTTCTCCTCAAGTAGCCAGTGATAGAGCTACTTCTAGGCTATCACAGGAACTCTTGCTAACAAGAATATTATCTCAAGAAAGGCGTTCTCCTCAAGTAGCCAGTGATAGAGCTACTTCTAGGCTATCACAGGGACGTTTTCAAACAAGAAGGTTATCTCTAGAAAGGCGGTCTCCTCAAGTAACCAGTGATAGAACTACTTCTAGGCTATCACAGGAACGCTTGCTAACAAGAAGATTATCTCAAGAAAAATTGTCTCCTCAAGTAGCCAGTGATAGAGCTACTTCTAGACTATCACAGGAACGTTTACAAACAAGAATATTATCTCAAGAAAGGCGGTCTCCTCAAGTAGTCAGTGATAGAGTTACTTCTAGGCTATCACAGGAACGTTTACTTACAAGAAGGCTATCTCAAGAAAGGCGGTCTCCTCAAGAAGCCAGTGATAGAGTTACTTCTAGACTATCACAGGAACGCTTGCTTACAAGAAGGTTATCTCAAGAAAGACAGTATTCTCAAGTAACCAGTAATCGGGTAGCTTCTAGGCTATTCCAGGAACGTTCACTTACAAGAAGGTCATTTCAAGAAAGGCATCTTCCTCAATTATCCAGTGATCTAGTTGCTTCTAATATATTCCAGGAACCTTCACTTACAAGAAGGTTAAACAATGTCAAGCTATCTTCCCGAGTAACCAATGAAAGAGTTGCTTTCAGAATTCCACAGAAATTTTTGCTTTCCACAATGTCAAATACTGTAAGGCTCTCTTCTAGACTAATAAACGATAGCTCTACTTCCAGGATTTCACCGAAAGATATTATATTAAATATTAAATCATTTGATAGGATTGACTATCAAAAATTAGAAACTCCAATGAAAAAAGCATTGATCGTTATTCTACCTTGGATTTCATCCATACTGTTATCCATAACCAATATTATACCATCGCCATCAGTTTTTTGGTCTTTTGGTTTTTCTTCAGTCCTTCATAAATATCTTTTGAAGAAACTCTCAAATATTTTTGCAGCAATGTTTTTACTTGGAAATCAACAGATACAGCATATTTCTGGAAATTTTCAAAAGGTACGTTGAGAGAACACTCTTATAATAAATTATTTTAACTATAGAAGATATTGAAAATATAACGTTGCTATTCCATTCTTTTACCTTTAAATAATTTATTTTCAGATGCTAACATTTTCACCTGTACCTGATGTTGTGGACTGGGCTGGACTCTCTGAAAGATTATCTTCAAAGGAAATGTGAGAATATTAATTTATTATATGGATATAATATTAACTCGTTCACAATAGTGAATCAATGGTTATTTCTATTTATCAAGTTTTAGTTTAATTTTTCACCGCACTCATAACACGTTAATTTACACGCTTATAAACGAATTATGCTATGTTAATAGAAAATTAGGAAAGATTCATTTCAGATTAAGGGTACACGCATGCGCATGGTGGCAGAGTGGAAAACCATTAAGTAAAAAAATAACTTCAGTATACCAGAATGGGATTCAAATCCTTATTCCTGCGTCGTTGGCAGTCCGGTATAGTACCATTTTGACTCCTAAGACCATTTTACCATTGAATTGTTATTTATAAAATTACTCATTTTAATTTCCTCTCTTCATTATTATTGTATTTAATATTAATATATAGTTTCACATCTTGATATATTAAAAAATGAGAGTTTTATAAAAAAATTGTTGTTATTGAAAGTATATCAGGGAATTGAACCCTCACAATCTCTATGTATATTCTGGTGTATAACCAATTGAGCTAATGAAGAATATACTGTTTGTGTTTTATGGTGAAGAATATATCAATATTATGGTTTATTTGATATATTAAATATGAATATAACCAAAATAATAAAAGGTATGTCTATATAATAACATAATAAAAGGTGTTTAATACCAAGGTTCAAAATTTTAGGATATTGTAGCACTAATTGAAATTAGTAAAATGTCTTAGGATGATTTGGTTTGTGGAGCTATTTTTATTAACACAACCATATCGAACACAACATTTAAAGGAGTAATAAAATATCATACAGATCTGAACTTTTTTTTTAACACCTTAGATATCGCGGATTTATTTTTAACACCACGTCTTACTACCCCTTCCGGGTTATACACTTATGTACTAATTACGCTAATTGTTTAATACAAGTCATATTTTTAAGAAGTGTACTCGCACTTGCGAGGAGGGAGATTGGAAAACTATTTGGGGAAAACCACCCTCAATACACCCGACCGAGATTCTAACCTCGATCTACCCGTCATTGGCAGTCAAGTCTACTGCGAGAGTAACGGGTTAGACCACGCGGTCACCAATGAGAGTACCCGGATGTTTACTAAGACCTTTAGAACTTAGATATATATATATATTTATGTAGGTCCATGCTCAGTTGTTTACACAAGTCCAGGATATCTGTTATTGCCTATTTACAATAGGAGATAAGCATGACGACTGTAGAATTTAAAGAAAGTGCACCATTATTTGCATAAAAGGAGAGTGGGAAACAGATTGGTGGCGTGTGTTAGGTGTGAATCCTCAGTACAATAGGCGAGTATATCTCCTCGTCACTGTAAGTCAGACAAGTTGAAACTCATGCCTTTGTCTTCTATCCTACCAGTGCAGGCTTCAAATCAATAATGTACATCACCCGCCTCGGTGGCGTAGTTGGCTAACGCGCCAGTCGTGTTGAGCTCGACTGCCGAGGACGGGGAGATCGAGGTTCGAATCTCGGTCGGGTGAACTGGAGGTGGTTTTTCCTGAATGGTTTTCCACTCTCCCTCCACGCAAATGCGGGTTCACTTCCTCTAAATTAAACCTTCCCAATTCCTAATCCATTAGCGTATTTAGTACTTAAGCGTATAACCCGAACGGGTAGTAAGACGCGGTGCTAAATAATAATAATAATAATGTATATCTATATTTATTTTAATATTAAACATGTCTCATTGAACTAACTCACATGCTTGAATTATACTTTGATTTTATGTGAGTATTCAGAACATAAAACATTATATCTATATTGTTCAAATCGACGGCCCCCTATATAAGCCAAAGCCAAGGATCTCTACGGAAAAATTTGTGTTTTTATTTAATTTTTTTGCTTTTTGCGCTAAAAGAAAGCTAAAGTGAGCAAATATCCAAAAATACATTTTGAGTTAGTTTTTTTAATCCACTACTCCCAGAGCTTAGACGTTTAACTCGGGAACATCCTGTATATTCATCAATACCTGGTCATTAATGATAACCATTTCAAAGTTACATCTTAATCTAGCTTGGCTTATCCTGGCAGCACTTCACGTCACGTCATTAAATTTAAAGTGTTAAATGTGTTATTTTACAGGTCATATGGATACATGTTGAACTCCCTGCATGGAAAAAGTAGAGTTGGACTAATGCTTCTTTTATCAGCAAGCATCAAATAAGGAAAATATGTCGACCATTGCCCTCTATATATTACCTTCACCTAATAATCAAACCATATACGACATTTAGTCCAAGCTTCTGTTTTAGTCCACAAAACTATCACGTCCTCACGCTGTGTGTATAAATAATAATATAGATGTAGTTAGTCTGGTAGTTAGCAAGTTTGAAAACAGAGTTTTCACATTATATTATTAACAAAAATATATTATGACTGAAATATTTTTGTATGTAAATAAAGGAATTTTAAAAATAATAATATTTATAATAAACGTTATGTAATTCTGTTTTAAAATGTTTAAATGATGTTATATAATTACATTTGTTTTAATATGTTAAAATATTTATACTTAATGTATAAATCATTGATTGATATGTATTGTGCACTAAATTACTTAAAGATATATATATATAGAGCACATACATATGCTCATAATCACGCCCACGACACTCCCTTACGGGGTAGGTAAGAAACTGTGCATATAGATAAAAAAAACTCCGTACTTAATTCATCCTCATTAACTAATGCCACACTTCCCTATCCTTGCATACTCCCTTCACTTCAACAACATCCATACACCGAGTCATACCTGCTCTTTTATTATTAAAACTCTTAATGTTTCTCTTTTTCACACATTCATCTACATTTACCCACATCTTACATGGTCCTCTCCTTCCATTTGATCCATACACTCTACCTTCATATATTTGCTTCGTCCCTCGATCCATATTCATCCTCTCAACATGCCCCAAACCAGCGTAATACGCCTATATCTAAAATCAGTTAATATTTCTATGAAGCATATTATATCCCACGCTAAATGCCATTATTTTATTATATATTTTAGCCAACTAGTTTTGTAGACGGTCCTAGATATCATTTCAATCATTATCAATAACAACTTATTTTACTTAATTTAAACAATTATGATAGTAAACCACCAACCTAATAATAAGCTGTGATACATCTTATTTGGGTCAAAAGCTGTAGATAGAGACCAAATGAAACTTAGATTAACCGATGAGGAAATTATATACGTGTAAAATATCCAAATAGAATACCTATCCTTATAATATAATAGGCTGTTGCATATACCTAGTAAATCCACTTACTTCCAAACCCTGTAAGTTAAGTTGAAAAATAAATTAATTTTTTTAGTTATTTAATTTGAAACCATGAGAACACACTACTATGTAAATTGATTCTTATGTGTTAGTTTGATTCTCAAGGCTGTAGAATAATTCAACTACAGCCGATCTTAAGTTGGGTTCGAAAGAAACCTGAAATAAGCTCAGAATATTTGCAATTTTTATAGATTTTTTTTGACATAATAAATAAGATTTTTTTTTTCTTCATACAAGTATTCCCAAATCATTGCTCAATTGGGAGTAAAAATATACACTTACTTGTTTGATAACCAAATTATGGACTATTCAGAAATTATATTCGAATTAAATTATACTTTCAATATTTTGAAAACAAGGCAACAATATAGTAGAATAGAATATCTTATCCCTTTACCTACGCATAGCACGATAATACAACACTAAAATAGGCTTTTCAGATGGTTTATTTTAAAAAATCTGTCATTTTATTTAAAATGTAAATTATCTAAGAATAAATATCAATTTAATATCAAATAAACATACACTTTTCATGACATTATACTGGAAATAGAGAGCTCTAATTTGGGTTTGGTCGTTACTGGCGCACTCTGTAGGAATTCCTTTATATTAATGAAATAAATTATGTATGGCAAAGCCACTAAGTTGACAACTATGCTAATTTAGTTCATTATCTTTTGGTTTTAAGATTAATAATATAAATAAGTGTTACTGAGCACAATCTCTATCAGAATTAATTAACGTACAAAAATATATTGATTTATTTATATAAAAATTAATTATATTATATGATAATAAATGTGAAAATAAAATGATAATGATTGCTTATGAATATTGTATGTATGTGTCCTGTTTCCTATTCTGTCAAAACTGTAATCTTGAAATTCTATAATTTAGCAACATATCTGTAAAATAAAATTAATATAGTTTAGAAATAAATTTTTAACCAATTGTAATGCGCATCACATAACGCACTGTTGTAACCAAACCTTTTAGAAAGCATAATGGTGTTTTGTGAATGTTTTCCTATAATGTACTTCTTTTAACCTAAAACAACAAATTCTTCTTGTAGATATGCAATGTTAGACAAATAAATGGAAGCAATCAAAAATTCGCATTTTTTATTAATATCTTGAAATAAGTCTTATTGTATCGGATTATCAGAAAGATTTAATATCATTTGACCTAATTCGGTGATCGAATAGTCTGAGGAGTCAGTCTCGCAATAGATTCTACTACCTATTTTGGGAAAATAGGGATTTATATCTTGATTGGATGTATTTAGTTTTATTATCTAAATAGATTTCCACTCTACCGCGACGCAAATATGTGTATAACTCCTCCAAATTATACCTTCTTCATTCACAATGAAGATATTTATTTAATAAACTCGAGATTGTAAATTTTCACTATCAAGATACTTTATCTAAATGAGAAAGTAAAAACCTTAAATGCTTGGAATAACCCATCAATTATACTAATTGAAACTTGATTTTTTTTTTAAATCTTTCTGAGGCTGAAGAGTAACATTTATTTGAATAATATGCTATCACTAAACATAAAATTATTTGAATTATTTATCGCTTGTTGTAAAGTAGAATCAGGTGTTTTCTAAAATATTATTTTAAATCTCTTTTTCTCATATTTTAGTAGCCATTTGGGTTATACGTATTATTTGATTACACTTAGAGGATAGGGGTGAGGGAGGTACAATCTTTGAGAAAGTGTACTCACCTTTGAATCTATAAATAGTGGAAAGTTATTGAATAAAAATATCTCTAGTGTTTCCGAACCGGATTCGAACCCTGGTCTCCCAGTTCCCGGTAATGTAAAAGAACATGTTAGAGATGCTTTAGACACTGCAGCCACCATTATCATTGAGATTGTGTAAATTCTCAAAGTCAAGGACACCAATTACAAATTACACCACAAAGATAGTGACATTGACACCAAATTTGAATTTAATTTGTAGTTATAAAAACTATAAATGTGCTCTAATGGATAGGAAATATTATTCAAAATTACATAATATCTAAGGTGATTAAGTATTATATACATATTTATACGATGTATACAATGTTAAAATGTATCATTGAAACCTTTTAATATATTTGCTTTAAAATTCTTTATCAAGTTTGTCTGCATATTTCACCATTTTGTAGTCTAAAGTTAGCTTACACTACAACAAAATTTTAATCAAATTATAGCATGGTCTAAATTTTTGCTTAATTTCTTCTTAATTTCATGTTTATTTAAAATTTTCTTTTTTTGTAAAAGTGGTGTTATTTCGTTTCATAGGACGATTTCGTGTAACAAGACAATTTTGTTTTATTTCGCTTTTCAAAAACATTGTAAATCATATCTAAAAACTATATAAGGAAAAAGTACTTGATTCCATCTTTGTATGGAACTTTTCGCTTTATCACGTCTCACCATTTTTACGGGGCTCTAATTATCACAAAAGTTTAAGAAAATACTATAGTTAAATAACAATGAAAACACGTATGGAGATTAGAATTATCTTGATATATATATATATATTTTTAATTATATTGCGATATTATTTTTAACGTGTAATATTCTGCTTTTCAGGGTCAACTAAAGTTGTTATAGTTCCAAAGATAGAACTAGAAATAATACAGTAGCTTATTAGAAAAATATTGTACGCTTCATCTTATACAAATATGGCTACAGTTATTTCAATTTTTTAATTAACAAATAAAACTTCCATTTCTTAACTATAAAAATCAATGGCCGTGGTTTATTGGTCTAAGAAGTCACTCTCTCAATATACTAGTTTGCTAATGAGTCTAAGATCGGGGATCGAGTCCTACTGGGTATGATAAGTGTATTTTTTTTCTTTAAGGCGCTCCACCCATCTTATCGTGAAAATACGCAGACACTTCTTATAGATCCCACTGTTCTCATCCCTTATCCATCAGCGTAGCAAGTATTATGTGTTCAACCTAAATGGATATTGAAAGTTGGTGCTAAAAGAATACAATATATTCTTATAAATAACCTAATCATATAAAATTAAATTTGCTTCTCAAAACTAGAACCATGTCTTCTGTATTATTACAAGCACTAAATTATATATGTCATCAATTTTCTCGTAAATTTACTTTTATGTTTTATAAAAATTAAGATAACTATAAATTTTACAATAGATACTAGGCTTTTTTAAATCACTATTTTATTAATTAGCTTACAGCAACGATTGAAATTTTTTTTCTGTCCAAGATCCAATTTATTTTTTCATAATCAGAGAGGATTTAATTTTGGATAAAGTCTTCTTTAAATAATCATTACTAAAAGGATTTGATCAAATTTCTTTAACATTTTAGGTAAGTGAGATTGTAGAAAACATTTTCCCAATGCCGATTCATTCTATAAGTTCTCAATTTTTTATTTATCTTGATGTTGCACGATCCTATAAAGAGTTTGATTGACTTTGACTAGGTCGATGAAGTAGGAGGATTGATTTAACTAATGCTTCAAATCTAAGACCTCCATTTTATGTCCATCTTAATATTTCTCAACCTCAAAAACTTTTTTGAGCGACTTTGGCATAATCGATTCTTAAGACTGAATCGATTGAGTACTACCAACACAACATTATCTCATATTTCAGTATATTTCATTGAATCCTACACCACAACTTTGTGCTGACTCTGATAAATATAATGATCAACATCGAACAACCGTTTTACTGTGCCATGGTCGATATATTATGATCATTACACCATATATCTCGTAAAGGGACTCGATGGTACCTTCCATCTCCATTTTGTTTCTATTACTTTGCTTCACGACCCAGTCTGTAGTTTGATCGACTTTGCTCAGCCTGGTCCTCGCTACTGGGACGCTGGAGTAAAATCAATACGACATCTCATGAAACTAGGGTAGGTGTGTGTGGGTTTATGAGAGAGAAAGAGAGAGTAGCCAGATATAAGTAGGTTACTGGGCTGAGGGCTAATCTAGGGCTAGCCACAAGCAAACTATTTACCTCTGTCTTCTCCAAACAAAAACCATATTTTTTTCAAATAATATATTTATTTGGTTTAAGCTTTTGTTGGGTGGAAAGTATATAGTGGAAGGGGTACCTTAACAGTTAGTGGTCTTTATTTTAGTCTGAGTATTAAAATTAATATTATATATCCATATCAAAACATTATTATGTGTACATTTGTGTATAGCCTGAACGGGTAGTAACACACGGTTCTATAAAAAAAATGTTATTTTAAATATATTGATAGCATCTATTAAATATTATGGCTGTGTAACAAATGACTTGAAGTACTAATACGTATATTCTAATAAAACCAGTGCACAACAACGTAAATAATACAATTAAAGTGTACAAGGAAAAAAATTAGGGAAAGTCGCATCAAGCACAATTTTCCAAGACAACCAATTTTATATTTCAAACCCCGTAAGGACCTCAGTCAAAACTTTTTAATTTCTGCCGATAATTTGGAGGTAAGTTATTAAGATTGTCAAAAAAAAAATCGAACTCGAGATTTTGATAAATGTCGAGGTTTAATGACATCCTGTAAATAAAAAAATTGTTTTTATCATGATGTCTGTCTGTCTGTCTGTCTGTCAGTATCTTGGACTAGAACCAAAACCGTTTTACCGATTGGGTTAAAACATGGTATATGGGGTTTTCATAAGGTCACCTGATGGGTTTTTGGAATTAGATATCAAACCCTAAAATTATGGGTAGTTTAAAGAAGGGTAGACTGATAAAAAAACTTTATTTCCTCAAAATTCACTAAAACAATTTTGATTAGATTCTATATGTAAACACTATTTATCAATATAAGTAAGATGGAAACTCTAAATTTCTTATGGAAATAGCTTTGAGATACTTTACATAGGGTAAATTGTCCAATTTTCATCATTTCTCCGCAAAAATATTTGAGAAACAAAATAACTTATCATTGGAAAATTGTAGTACTATTAAAGATATATATGTTTTATTTGAAAAATATTTTTATAAAACCAATACTTTCTGAGCTATAAGCAAATATATATAGATATATATATACTTTTTAATTCAGGTCTTTGAGAATGAATTTTATTCTGAGGCTCTTATACTATTTTAATGTAAGTATGTTCCTTTTACCATAATAGATGTTGACTATAGAAGAGCCAGGGACAGCTATATTTTTTATCCAATCGTGTCAAGTAAACTCTCTTTAAGTAGGTAATTTTGAGTCCTTCCTTTTAACAAAGGGAGTTTTATGTGAAAATAAATATTTTTAAAACTGTTTTGGTTTTTTCTTAGGTGTCTCTGGCAATATTTAGTAAAGAAGTGCCAAACACAACATTTAAATCTTATATTTTTCATTTGATTGGGTCATGTGAAATATTTTTATGTAAATACATATGAGACCTTCCTTTTACCATATATGTTGACTATAGAATAGCCTGTGAAAGCTAAACTTTTTATCTGATCGTAACATATAAACTCTCTTTAAGTAGGTAAGCCCAAACCCTTCCTTTAGCCTGGAGGAGTTTTGCATTAAAAATTGATAATTTTTTGAGTTATTGTAATTGTTTGTGAGATGTTTATGGCAATTTTGTAGTATTGAATACATTTTTTAAAGGTTCTCCGAAAGGCTCCAGAGAAAATAAAATAATTGAGGTCACAAATCAAAATGTTTCTCTCTTGTTGCTACTCACAAACGAGCTCTACATAAACATAACTGGTCATGCATGCCTTACTGCTTGGATGTTTTTGGTTAATGTAATTTTTAGGCTATATTTGTGGCTGTTGTAGCCTATGTTGGGGATTAAAACACTGTTTTTTTAGTTATTTTTCATTTCAATCTTTTTTTTTAGGTAGTTATTTCATAGCTTATTTAAATTTATGAAAGCCTATAGATGAATGGATACAACGTAATCCCTAAGCATGTTTGGGTATTTTTTAAACACCTGCTCATTATTAAGACTCAAGTTATGTTAAAAATATATACATATCATAATATTTTTCTTAGCTAAATTTTAAAATCAACTCTACAGGATTATAAATAAACTATCTATAAGTATATTAATGTATCTGCATCTTACTACCAATGCACCTTATGTGGACATTTATATAAATGGGGTGACGATGAGGAAATTATATATTTTTTTTAGAGAAAATGTACTCTCATTTGATTGAGAATAAGTGGGCAATAATTTAAAACGACTACCATAGTACAACCAGTGGGGACTTAAACTCTGACCTCCATGTTAGTGTGAAACCAGATCAAATGAAAATCACACCTTTCTATGAGTGTCCATTAAAACGGATTTGTAAATATATATTCACATCTTTATTTTGTATGTTTTTATATCAATGCGTCCTACTAACTGTTCGGTTATACGCATATAATGACAACCACTCCAATGGGTTAGGGATGAGAAAAGAAGCATTTAGGAAGTCATATCTTACCCGCATTTTCCAGGAAGGAGAGTGGGAAACCATTCATAAAAAAACTAATACGCGACAAAACGTACCACTTAGGTGGAAGGCTACCTGCGAAGGGTCTTCTAGTGACTCTTAATTATTTACCATGCGACAAAATGTTACACTACGTATATAGAAAATGCATGAAAAATATTTTCCGAAATTATGATTTTCCTTAGTTCGGCTAGTTTCCATCACATTTTAACCAGGCTTTGGACTGGCAAAATGACTATATATTGTTTATAGTCCTATTGGCGTGTTTAAAATAAGCTGTGGTTAAGCTCTCGTCAATTTTTACTTTCTCTCTATCTTACAGGTAGAGAAAGTATTGTGATCGTCAAAAAAATCGAACTCGAGATTTTGATGAATTTTGACGTTTCATGACTTCCTGAATCCGAAAAAGTGGTTTTTGAATTTCCGTCTGTCTGTCTGTCTGTCTGTCTGTCTGTACCTCCAACTAGAGCCTAAACTATTTTACCGATTGAGCTGAAACTTGATATCTAGGGTTTCATAGGGTTGCCACGAGGGGTTTTTGGAATTGGATATCTACCCCTAAAATTAAGGGTAGTTTACTGAAGGGAAAAAAGAGAAAAAGTCGATTTTCTCAAAATCGGCTCTAACGATTTTGATTAAATTTCATTTATGAACATTAATAAATATTCCAAACAAAATGGCTACTCTCAATATTTCGGCAAAATGGCTTTAAGGGCTCCGGTCTGATGCGTAAATTAACATTTTTTATAATAGCTCCGAAACTATTTGAGATATGAAATTACTTAGCATTACAAATATGTATATATATTTATAATACA
>CABFWO010000479.1:155809-167113 GCA_902155825.1 Timema genevievae
CATTGCAAAATTGTAGGACTATTAGAAATAAAAAACTTTTATTTGACATATATTTTTATAAAAACAGCAGTTTCTGAGATATTTGCAAATATATTAATACAATTTTGTGAGCTTTAGTTGTAAACATATACTACTTAAGTCTTAACGCAATAATACTCCAATGCCATAGAGTAATTAAATATAAGTAAGTATCTATTATTTTTCCTTAAATCTCTTAGGAGAAATGTTTGCATAGCAATGATCTATCTCCATTTTAGACTCAATAGCCAATATTTACATTTTTTATTGGTCAAAATGTATAAATGAATAATTAAATATCAATGCGATGACTTGAAGATCTGCAACACCTTTTAAAATGTTAAAATTTTAACCAGAAATCGAAATTTTAATACGAAGTGTTGACCCTTGTGGAAGACATTAAACTGTTTGAAATGCTCTTAGGTGGACAAAGATGCGCATCTTTTCTCATTGATTCTATATCATTGTATATTATTTTATGCGTGTTCTTATGTGGAGTGGTGATGATACAATGTACATTATTCCGTTCAGAAATCTTACGAGTTTATAGAAAGAGAGAGAAAGTCTGTGCGGTGGGCCGTACCATTTATTTTGTGTGTGATTTTAATTTTTTAGTGACGCTAGAGCAAGTAATTTTTTTAGTCTCTTGATAGTTCTTCTGATTCATTCATCCCCACACAGCATAGTAAACATTAATAGTTCTTGAAACAAGCCTAGAAAGTCAAATGTACAAGCTTGTTTCAAGATTAACAAGGTATTTGAGGGGATTCCAAGACATTACAATATATTATAAAAACAGGGTGCAAAGCTACCTATGTCGAGAAGATTGCCTGTAGTATCGCTGTAAACCTTGGTAATTGACGTGTCTTCTTCTCAAACCCTTTTCTTAGCCTCTTGCATCCGCTCCTTCACCTAAAACTGAGCATCGTTTGGGACTCCTCAAACGTGATCACTTGAGGGGCCACTAAACATTTTATTCTAACCTAACCTATTCTAACCTAACAGGGTAAAACCGGCCGCCCAGTGGGAGTGGGGGGCGGAGAAGACCATGACATCCTCCTGAGTGGTGAGTGGTAAGTTTTGTTGCGAAAACCCGTTTTGTTAGTGGTACGTTATGTCGGGACACCTAAAAAAAACATCCTCAATAGACCTGACTGGGATTAAAATCTCTATCTCCACGTCTTCATCAGATCAGTATAACAGGAGAGTGACACCTTAGACCGTTCGACCACTGAAGTGGGTATATATTCACCTTTATATGTTTGAATTACATGTATAAATGTGTATAAGTGTGTTTATCATATATTTATACAGAGTAAGTTATGTATGTGTGGATTATATTTATATATGCCTAGCTATGGGTTAAATTATGTATATATATGTTTATAGCTATAGCTAAGGATTCAGTGTATGTATGTATGTATGTATGTATGTATGTATGTATGTATGTATGTATGTATGTATGTATGTATGTATCTATGTATGTATGTATAGTATGTATGTATGTATGTATGTATGTATGTATGTATGTATGTATGTATGTATGTATGTATGAATGTAAATGTAAGCACTATTTGGCAAAACAAATCACAAATGATAACATTTATTTATCTCGACACCTTACTACCTGTTCAGGCTAGATGCATATGTACTAGTTACAATAATGTTGTAGTGATTAGTAAGGTTTAATTTAGAGTAAAAGTACCCTCATTTGCGTTGAGGGAGATTGGATAACCACTAAGGAAAAAAACACAATTTAATATTTCCAACTGAGATTCGAACACCGACTTCCCTCTCATCAGCAGTCTAGTCTATTGCTAGAGTGACTCCCTAGACCATGTGGCCACCAAAGCAAGTGCAAATTATTTTTTGTTAATGTATTTTTAATAATGAGTAATTATTAAACCATGATTCATAAAATCATAGTTATGTGAATAGTAAATTATAGAATCAAATCATATCGTACTTTAGTAGGGATATAATAATATAGCCTACATATGTATTTATAGTAATATTACTTTTAGGTAACGACATCAGCTCTATCTGTGGGTAGGAAGTCAAGTTACGTGATTACCGCTATATCTGTCAACACCACTACCTGCCGTAATGAAACTCTGTGACAGATAGCATTGCAACTGCCGAGCTGTTCCAGAACCTTCTGCGGAAACCCTTCTCAACCCGCCTATTTTACCCAGAAACCCTCTCTCTCTCTCTCTCTCTCACACACACACACACACACACACACACACACACAGGTATACAAGCCTACACACACATATGCTTACTGCAAATGGAGCGACAAACACGGGGTTTGAGTTAAATCAAGCGGTAATGCGGCTCGATTTCACTCGGTTTTTGGACTTCTATACCCAATTCCGGAAGAGTTTATTTTTCTAGTCTGATGCGCTTTTCATTTGGGTGATTGCGTTCAAAACCGACGTGCTAAGCCCGTAGCTGTATCTCTGAATTTACCTTACCTAATAGACAAATTAGGGGTACAGGGGAAACATGGATAGATTCACATTACACACATTTTCAAGGACAATAATTTTAATATCTAAAAATCCATAAACAGACAAACACTTTTTTTTTAAATAATCTAAATATGACAGCGATACATATTTTAACCATAATCTAAAGTGTATTAGAAAGTTATCGTGACTGTACAACTCAATTCTATTTAACAATCTTTGGTGGCCGCATGTACTAACGCGCGACTCTCGTGTTAGACTAAACTGCCAAAGACGGAGAGATATAGGTTCGATCCCGGTCGGTTGAATTGTGGGTGGTTTTCTCTGGTGGCCCAGTCTGTTTTGGGTTGCTGCAACTACATTTAAACTAAAACTTAAAAGCTTTTCCATTAAATTCTAAGTGACTTTTTTAATAAATTGTAAACAAAAGTTACAGTTAGTTTGAGGAAGATATATTATGGGAATTAATATAAAACTTACCCTTTTATTGTTTATTGGAGTTTGTACTTTCTTATCTAAAAATTATGTATTGTAATTATGAAAAAAAATTATCTCAATATTTTGGTGAATATTTACGTATTATGAGAATCCAAACCCAAAATATGTGGATTTTATGATTCGGTCTGTTGTACGTCGATGGCCATGAGTCCTAAACCGGTTTGATAGATTTTGTTCAAACTTGATATTTGAATTATACAGAGGCCCGTAATTTTTTTTAGTTAAATTTATGTTTTTAAATTTCACTTTTCGGTGTTATTTCGTGTTTATTCAAAATTATATGGTTTAAGTATTATTTACATATTGAGACAATGTACACAAAACTCAAATTTATTATATAAACCTTATATATTTGCCTTAAAATTATTTAACAAAATTTCTGAATATTTCACAATTTCGTAGCAAAATACTAATCAAATTACAGCATAGTCAAAGTTTTTTCTTAATTTATTCCTAGCTTTGTGTTTATTTAAAGATTTTTTTTTTTTAAAAGCGATGATACTTCGTTTTATAGGAGGATTTCGTGTATAAAGAATATTTCGTTTTATTTCGCTTTTCAAAAACATTGTAAATCATATCTAAAAACTATCAAAGTAAAAAGTACTTGATTCCATCTTTGAATGGCACTATTCGCTTTATCGCGACTAATAATTTTTGTGTGGCTCTATTAAAGAGTGTTTTTTTTTTGGTTTAACATTTTTCGAAAATATCTGACATCATAGCAGGCCCAACTCAGCTCCCGGCTCGCGCTTGGTATGGAAGTTAAAAGGAAAAGAAAAGGCCTACGATATGCAAGAAATGTGTGCAGTACATTCGTATTTGAATGATTACTCTACATATTCCGCGGTGACGATGGGGGACAAAGCGACAAAGTTTCTTGTCAATAAAGTTATTATGAGAGAATGAAGATTTGTGCACAGTAATTATCCGTGAAGTCATACTAAAATGGTCTAAAACGGCATTTTCCCTGCAGTTTTTATCCAAATATCATTTAATATTTCAACAATGTTCAGTATTAGGAACTTCTATTAACTCTTAATCTCCATTAATGTTTAATAAGAAAAGATCCACTTGCAATAGTGTTCGTGTAAATTTACTATTTCAAGACGACTGTATCATAGAATTTTTGGGCATCTGATTCACGTTCTTAATGATTTTGTTTATAAAGTATGTTTAGGATTTGTTTGGCACCAAAAAAAATGCAACATTGATTTTGGACCAACAATTTGTTGAAGGCTAGTTTACTGATCAAAATCTTTTGATAATTTAAAATATTTTGAAAATGTCTGTAACGATTTTATACCAAATGTGTATTTTGGAAGTGTTTGACATTACAAATAAAACTGTATATTTGTTTTTCTATGTGTAAATTGGCTTATAAGTAGTTTCTTGATGAATGATTTAAAAAAAATATTATTATTATAGAAATGACTATTTTTGCATAACTTAAGGTTTTTGAGCAGATCTTTGGTGAGCTCTGGCGGGGCTTGTTACCGGGCTAAACAGTATATCTTGATTTTTGAGTTCACTCTTTGGTATATGTTGGTCACTTTTTGTTTCCTAACTAAACAAGTATGTCTAAAACTTAGTGCTTAATTCTAAAAATAAGTTTTAAAACTATCGCCTTTCAAATGTGTTTGTTTTCGGTAACCTCAAGACAACAAGACATAGAAGTCACAAGAAAAATAGCGATTCTTGCCAAACCCGGTGAGTTGGAGAATAGAGGACATGGCGCTTAGAGAAAGGATGGGGGAGAGAGAACAAGGGTGGGAGGGGGAGAGAACAGAGAGGGCTCTACCGGCAGGACTGTCAAGTTAAAGCTCAAAGAACAAAGTACCTTAGGCCCTTAAGAGAAAGGAAGTGTAGCCGAACCTTTCTAGATACAAATACAACTAAACTTTATCATCCTCTTTTCTTCACTATGTTCGTATTGATTTCTAATTTCCTCTTTACTTCTTTTTTAACATCCTTCCATTCTCTTTCCTCTCCTTCTATATAGGGTAGTTCTTTATATTTATCTCTATTTCTTTCTGGCGCAAATACTTTTTTTTTTTCCTCCTACGAGTCCCAGCAACCAGAATCCAACAGACAATGCAGCTTATCATTTGTTCCAATTTCTAAGACGAGTCAGCTTGCTAGTTCGTTCGAGTTTCTTCTGGTTTCATCCCATTTACTTCCCTGGTAATTTATTTTTTCGTCTCTGAATCTTTTAACATTCAACAGTGAAGGAATTGTGATGACGTTGGCATTTTTAATATTATTTATTATCTGATACAAACATTACTCTGGATGATCTATTAAACTTTATTTTTAATATGTACAATTCGTTTATCTTGTGACGTCACAAGCTTACCATGATGGCTTGGTTGTACGATGGTAGATATTTGAGATGTATAAAATTTACCATATATCATTCAGATGTCACATTTGACATATAGAATCTAGGCTACTATTGTAATTACTATATAGCTACATCAATCTAATATTGAAATAAATTTTACTTATGTATTTGTTGAATTTATCTTCGTATTCATATTATACACTATTATGAAAATCAGACCATACACGACCATCATCCGCTGTATAGAGACGGTCAAGGTGGGAGTATATGTAAAACGAAAAAAGGTCAATTTTTTTTTGCAGTTTTTATAGAAAAATAATTTTTTGAACCGTAAAAACTAAATATTGCTCCAGTAGAAACATAAAGTTTAATTTTCTTCGAATGGTTCCTTGAACAGTTGTTGAATATGTGTCGTGAGAATCTTGGGATTAGAGGAGAAATTTTTTAAATGAAGAGAAAAAGTTGTCTTTAAATTCCAGGACACCCTCGACAGATATTCAACAACTGTTGAGGTCACCATGTGAAGAAAATTTATTTCTATGTTTCTACTGAAGCAATATTTGATATATTTTGACTAAATAATGATTTGATGCAAAAACTAAAAAACACTGAGTTTTTTCTCCCGTTTCCTAAGCTACAAACTTAAATATTCTACCTACTTAAAGAAGTATTGCGGTATTTCTTATGAGAAAAACAACTATGAAGTCTTGAAATCAATTAAACAATTCTCAATATCTTAGAATTTCATTTTATGACCATTATTTTTATCCTGAGTTGTACCTACTGGGCTACACGAATTTATTTACACTAATTGTCTAGAAATAAGGGGGATAAAATTTAGAGAAAATGTACTGCATTTTCTTGTGGAGAGAGAGGGCTATGATTTATGATTCAATATTTCTGACAGTTACAAATTACTTTGAAACTTTTCACCTCCCGATTATTGGAGTGGACCATATTGTGAAATAACAAACCACTTAATAAGTAACGCGGGATTTCTAAACCCATTTCAGCACTACAGTAAATAGGCTGGAAGGTAGCTCTAGCTAAGGTCCATAATTTGGCCGTTTTTATAACCAAATACTTTTAGGCCGAAACAATTAAACTATTGATTAATTAGATACATTGCGTTTACTTTTCAACTTGAACATTTTTCATGAATATCATGGAATTTAAACAGAACATTTTATCTCAGATTTAAATGATTATGTTCAAATGATAACATGCTCAGGAGTCGTGACAAAATATTCTAGAATCTTTTGGTTACAATTTTTATGAAATTAAACTAAACATATTTAGTGAAACAATATATTTTTACTGTTGTAAAAAAATGTGTTTCAGCTTAAAAACTCTAAAAAATACTTTATATTAACTCTCGTTCCCATTTACACTGCCCTAACGAATTTAGTTATTTTGGTAAAACATATTACGCTATAAATATATTTACTGAAGTGATATATATTTCTTCTTCTGTGCATCTGTCCTGAGACAAGTATAATAGGATATCTTCCACTTTCTTTAGTCATGATCATCTTCTTTCATTCTTTTGTATCGTCTTCTTTTCTTGAAATATATTATCATTCCAAACCTTTTTATTCCTCTTTTTATTTCTATAAACAATCCCTACTTAGTTTGTGGCCCAACCAAGACTTTTTAACCTCATTATCATCTTTATCAAGCTCTTTATTTATAATAGCCACAAATACTGACCCTAGATCACTTAATAAAATAAGTTATTAGTCTATAAGCTATTAATCTATAAACGTATTTACTGATTTATACTATTACATCTTAGCCCAAAAGAGTGTATTTTAATAAAATTGTTACCCAAACTTGCCTTCCCATTCATCTTCTCCTACCGCCCTTCCCCCCAATCCCCCCCACACACACACACACACACACAACTTAACGCGCTATCCCCTTCAAATCCCACTCACTTTCTATCACTTTGTAGCATTGTGCGAATAGCTACACATAAGGTTAATTCAACGGCAGACCTCGTATCGTTCAACAAGACAATGTCAAGGGGGAAGGATACCCCTTTCTCTGTCGACAATAGGGAAATAGATGGACCCCCACGACTCCTTGATGCGGAAAGGAGGATGAAAGATGAAAAGACCCGTCGTCTGCTACAAGTTGAGCCTCAGTTGTTTCGGAGATGGATGTCTAAAGTCATTCGAGCTTGTTTAATGTGAAACAGACGAGGAGTGAGAGAGAAAGAGAGATAAACCAAGGGCTCCTCTTGAATTAGACAGTTAGGTCACTGAGGAACTAAACTGTGGTTGGTTGTAAAGCGTGCTAAGTACAGCGGAACTGAAGATACCTAAAGCACTATAGTAACTTACGATTAGTATTAATGAAAATATAACCTTGGAATAAATATTTCTCATCTTGTGTACACAAATCGTATTATTGTTTAAAGCATTTCTATAAATTCAAACACATACTACCAAATGACGTAAAATCAACCATATGTGAATAATTGTTCCTCTCGAAACTTATCTACTCCTCAGAACTTCTTGTTGGCTTGAATAAGAACTTAAAACATAAAATAAAAAATCCTGTCTAGTATTTATTTATAGCTTAGAAAATATTATCATGTTATCAATCACCTAAAAAACTCAACGTGGCTCAATATGAAAAATCGACTTCTTTTGAATTCTAGTTCACGTCTATATACAATTAAAGAATCGAGATGTCATTCTTATTTCTACTCAGAAATGATCAAAATACCTTTTAAACGTGGATATAAAACATGAAATAAATCTTCTATACAATCACTGAAATATCAATAACATCATAATTTTAAGATTTAAGATCTGTGAATATTTTCAAAAAATAAGGTGTAAGATTCCTTTGCTGGGCAAACAAAATTTTTAAAATTGATCAACAAATATCTATACAACAATGTAACAAAGATATTAGGCTATTATAAATAACTTTTAACATTAAGTCTCAATATATATAATACTCAGCCTCTTATAATAACTAGAATATGATTATATAAGTAACTCTCAAATTGTAACAATGCCCATGAGCTGAAATTGGTAGAGTATAAATAAACTATTTTTTTCTGTGTTGATATTCTAATTGTGATTATTTAACCTGCTACAAAGATTAATAGTTAACCCCATAGCATTGTTTAGTTAAGTCTGGTTTGTTTGCTTGGGTAACACATTGATCGTCTCGATGAAATAGTGTTCAAAGCTCCTTGCTACAGATCCTGAGGTCCCGGGTGCGATCCCTGGCATTTACAGATTCTCTTTGCCTCAGCGGGTCTGGAACGGAGTCAACTGAACCTCGTGAGGATAATTGAAGAACTACTTGAATAAATAAATAGCAGCTCCGGTCTGAGAAACTGATATTAATGGCCAGAGGGTTCGTTGTGTTGACCGCATGACACCCTATATCTGCGGATTTTGGCACTATCTTCGCCAACAGAGGGTAGCCGCTTTGTCGGTATGATTTTATTTGCGAGCTATTGTCATATATGTTTTTTTATTTGGCTAACACATTGTTCCCAAATCGATATGGGCTTGTCCCTTGACAACTGGCTGCTTATAAAGAAGTAATGAAAAATATAGATAGTAGTTTACTGAAGTATCACTCCACAGAACAAACAACAGTACATGTTGATATTTAGAGAAATGGTAAACGATAGTGTACCATGGCTTCCCACGGCCAGGCCGGTCAGTAAGTCTAGAACAAGAGGCTGAGAAACGCTGGCACGGGTCTTATTTACAGGGAAAAACAGAACAAAATACAACAATAGTAATAATAAAATTGCGCCTCTGGGCTATAACAATCGTAATAATAATGTACCGTTGCCCAGGGGACGGAGAAACCCGAATGTATTTATCATACATTCTTTCCTTGGAGGCTCTTTCCATGTCCCGATGAGATGAGATAAGATGATGATAGTGAGTATGAGGGTGTGGAACCAGTGGAAACATTTAAACCTAACTTAAGCCTACCTAACCAAACCCTATTGACCTTTGGGTATTCTCCTTTTTTGGGATAAATGTCCAAGGTACTGACTGGGAATCAAACCTGGGAACCCTAAGCTCGTATCCAGGTGCACTGACCACTACACCACGTGAACGGTTACAACGATAGTGCGTCTAAGTGATACAATACACAACTAGGAGCTTCAAAGATTGGGGGTGGGGGATGATAAATGTGTCTAAAGGCACCACCCATATGAAAAAAAAATATATCTTCACACTTCGGTAATTTACAGTGGGAAGGACAGTTCTTAAGTTTCAAAATCTTTAAATAGAGCCTAAAATGGTATTTAACTGTATCTGTTGTTACCTTGTTAGCACATGAATTGATTTTCTTGATCAAGTCTAGAACTACGTTTGTAACCATTTAAGTATCTCATTCACATAACATAACTATTTCATTTCTTGTAAACAATATTTAAAATAAACTTGTTTTATAATTTCTAATCTTCTTTTAATCTTATAAAACCCTAAGAATTAAAATACTTTAAAACATTTATTTACATTGTGAAAATTTAACAAATATATATTTTAACCATTTATTTATTTATGATAAAGTCCATCCTTCGACGAATCTCATAAAAAAAGGTACCACTCCTAAACTTCCCACCTAAAATAATAAAATATAAGTTTAAAAGTTGTCTGCTTAACTTCAGTGGTAAAATAGGAGTAAACTTTCTTTCTATTTATCTGAGTGTTATTAGTTAGATAAACTTAACAGTTGAACAAATTGTCGAACTTCTTCTTCGCTACATTAATACCGGAAGGAATAACTAAAAATATACACTTAATATTAAATAAGTTTTCTCAGTATATTCATGTAAGAAAAAAATCATAGATAAATGAATAAAAAAATATAAACACAAAAAATAGAGAGTTTTTATTTCTTATATTTGTTCCAAAACCAAAATTACTACCTGTAGCTAGCTGTTAAATATACAGGATGTTACGATTTATGTGGGGTGTGGTTAGTAAACCTCAAAAAAACACAAAAAGTCCTCATGAACATATGTCCCATGTTAGATGGTTCCTGAGATAAGGCTTTAAACCAGAAATTTTTCCCCCACCGAATCTTATATATCCAAATTTTCTTACTATTGGACACATCATGAGAAATAATAAAAGTTATTAGCTCTACTTTCAAGTATTATTACTGATAATATAGTAAGCTTTTATCAGTGTTGACCGCAAAAAATATGTGTCTAAGAGGCTAGATTATCATACGACGCAATTAGAAGAAAAAGGGAGTTTAAACATATTATTTTACTTCTAATTTATTTATTTGGAGTATTTAAAGTACACTTTCTGAACACACTGATTATATTAGAACACGAGAATCTCTATGATCGAGAGCGAAAGGGTATACCAATTTTGCTGATAAAGGCAGGATTTTCTTACAGGGCACAATTGACAAGGGACCGACGGTTTTACTTCCCCTCCAAAGGAAGTTGTGCTACGTATTTTTATCGCCCAAGAAAAATCCGTCAACTCCAGCTGGGTTTGAACCCACAAATATCAGGTCCCTGAACGAGTACCTTACCCCAAGACCACTTAGGTTGATTTTGAGATTTTTGAAGACTTGATTATCATAAGACGCGATTAGAAGGAAAAAAGAGTATAAATGTCTCGAGAAGGTTTAAATAATAACTTTTTTTGACAAATAATGTTTTTTAATAACATACCTCTTTACCCCACTTTGGAATACATTATCCACCCTTTTTTTTCACAAGAAACACTTGGATGACCCGACTACACCCGAAGTGAAATAATAGGCCCTCGCGACCCTCGGGTTGGTAGAGCCCCTCCCTCCCTAGATCCCCACCCTATCCCCTCCCCCCTTCTCACGTCATATCGACCTTTTGTCGGGGAAGCGCGGGTCCTGATGTCGGGAATCCGTGCACACAGTAACCATGGCAACCACTCACACCCGACCACGCACGCACACACACACACACACACACACACACACACA
>CABFWO010000479.1:167754-182341 GCA_902155825.1 Timema genevievae
CCCCCCCCCCAAACAAAAACCCAGACAAAATGAGCATGAGGTTCAATATAAGTGTTGGGTTTGTTAATTATACATATATACATACATACATACATACATACATACATAATCACGCCGTTCCCTTATGAGGTAGGCAATAAACTCTGCATAGAGCTCAAAACACAACAACTCCGTACTCAACTGAGGCGGGTAAATTAATCAAAATAAAACCCGGAGATCAAAAAAATAAGTTATTTCATGAACTAGATTCTTAAACCAAATGATATTTGAATTGCATTAAGTCGCCTGGGACAAAAATGTTATGGATTTAATTCATTGTGGTGCCGTACAAGTATAGCGCTCCCAGGGTAAGCAAAACTTTTATTTTTAACACCGCGTCTTACTACCACCTCGAGCTATACACCTATGTACTTATTACGCTAAATATTTTAGGAACTATGGAGGTTATATTTAGAGGACATGTACCCACATTTGCGTGGACGGAGAGAAGAAGACCATCTTGGAAAAGCCAGCCTCAGTAAAAATGACCAAGATTCGAACCTTGATCTCCTCGTCATCATTAGTCTAGTCTACTGTGAGAGTAGCGCATTAGACCACTCGACCACTGAAGTGGGTCTAAATATGTTAAACTGTACCTGTAATATGTTCTCGCCCACTTTATTTACATGTGACTACTCATGCATAGGCTCAGCTCTACATATTTCCTATGGAAAATGCGTAATTTCGTTGATACCTTGCAAATGAGGGTTCTACCTATTGATGAGAAAAGTTCACAGATACCATCTTCATCATCATCGACTGTTTCCAGTGGCCGGGTCAGTTTAGTAAAGTTCCTCTATTTTCCTCTATCCTTACACCACTCTTCCTCCTTTCATTTCTTCCCTTCTTCCCCTCTCACTTTTATACTTTCTGTTATCTGATCTTCCCATTTATTTATTTTTGCCTCCCCTGTGGTCCTTTTCCCTCATACTTAATTTCCAACATTTTCTTCGGTATCCTCTCTTTTTTCCGTCCCCATTACACGCCCATACAAATCACAGGTACCATTTGAATTAACGCTGAACACCCTGACCACACTCAACGACACGCCACTGATTAAGTCCCGTCTGTATTTCATTCACTAAATGTAATTTCCACTGTGGTTTCCCCATCCTAAAAATCAAAGTTTATTTTAGAGTTCGTCTAATTTACCTTCCTCTGACTAGTTAGTGAACAAATCTTGTGATTAACGTGTAATTATTTCAGGTCGTCGCATTGCTTCCAAAACCTCGTCGAATGCCTTAATTACATTGAAATTTATATTTGGATGATCCAACATGCTGTCGCTAAGCCAATCGAGTGTATGGTTTAACTTCTCGTAGATCAATAACATGGTGGTAGTTGTATAAAAAAATAATCTTCATGGCAAGTACGTACAGTTTAACAATTTTAACTATTTGCAAAATTTGTCTAGAAGATAATCTGTTGCACACTTTCAAGACTGACAGTTATAAACCACAACATAAGTTCTTGTTAATCTACAGGAGAAACAAATTGCTTGGAACAGTCGCAACGAATTGTGAATGTAAACTAGGTTTAGCTGTCGTAACGCGTTACCAAACTTTGCCCTACCGTGGTGTCATCAATAAAAGGAACGGCAAAAACTCTCCAAAGAGTGCTTTTCATCAAATAGAATATAAACTGATGTAAACATTCCTGAAAGATCGACTTTTATGCGTTATAGCTGCTTTTAAAGACAATTTGATAAGCCATTATTTTGGTGACTGTAAATTTTGTTGTTTCTACTGAACATATTAACTCTCATGGAAGATTTGTTTCAATTGTCCACTTGGATTTCCAAATAGTGCTAACTTATGGCGATAGTAGAGAAGTTCAAAAAGCTACACAATAATTATAGAAAGTAAAGTTCACACTGTTGTTCAAACGGATAAAGACTTCCTACTCCCATTAATCTTGAGTAACACTACATTTACAGTTAATGGTGTCAGACTAACCTTGTTTTATCTCTTTATGTTCCAAACACATAAACTACACCATAGGGGTATAAAGAAAATTTAATGCAAATGTAATGTACATTTTCTCTGTTCTTGGTATAAAAATAAACAGTTTAAACTTTTTTTGGCATTTTAACTACACATGAATATATACAATGTAATTTTTGTATGGTATAGGATTGTAAAAAATGAAAGTTACAAGGAGCGTTAAATTGACGTGTATATTATGGTTATTATAAATCGTAAGCAAATAAACACATTTCTAGTCAGGACATTAAAATGTTATCTCTAGTTCCATATATCGGCACTAGAAATCACTAATACGAATGTGGCGCTGCCATGTATCTAGATATTGTACCATTATTTTTTTTGTTCCCTTCCTTTTATTAAAAGATAAGAAAAATACAAGGCTGAGGAGAGGTGGGGCTAATATAAATGAATTAAAACTTTTCAGTAATAAACTAATAGAAGAATTTACATTCAAATGCTTTGTTAAAACATGCCTTCTTGAGATTTAATCCTATTAGTTCCAAAAATATCCTTTGATAACAAAACCAACCAACTCTACTTTGAGTATTTCTACAGATGAATAAAACATGGATTTAAAAATTAAACACTTCAAAACATTATTGCTAAGAGAAGGGGTGAAAGTGACTAGTTCCAACGAACTCTTAGATGAGAATTTATGGTTATTTAATCCCTTGATAGCTAGATATGTCATGATACCTGTTTTTCTTTATTCCGATTCTTAAGTTCAACCTCAATTCTTCAGTTCTCGATTCCGATTCTTGAACATTTTCTCTTTCATTATTTTTCCAAGCATTATTGCATGGAAAATCTAACGTGCCTGATAACCTACTCCCCCCTCAATGCGAAACTTGGACTCGACCGTTACAACACATGATCGCTTGAAGCTTTAATCTCAAAATCTTATAGATATTTAATAGACACACTAAAAGTATTTAAAACTAAGAATTCATATCAAATTAAAATTAATTCCATAATTTGATGATTTTATAACGGAAAAAAGAACACATTTTACACGTTACAAAAATTTCAATTCGTCCACTATAACAGATCCTATGCACGTTAGCTCGCCAGGAATTTGTGATGAAGTTTTTGCAACGATATATCTATAATCTATTGAATTAAAATAAATAAAATTTTTCAGCTCAATTTTTATTAACTACGTAGATTCTTTTATTAAACTTATTTTATTCAAAGAGCTAAATAAAATATTAAAAATGGAAAAGCGACGAAGAATATAATTACAGGAGATACGCCATTTTAATTCAATAGGAATATCGTAGGTTTTGATATAGACGTTGTGATATATCAATTAATGATAAATATATCGAAATATTACGAAAAAAATTACTTAAAAAAAGAGTGTGTCAAAGTTGTTAAGTTTTTACCTCTTGATACTGTCATAATATCAGGTCGTATTATATTCGAGACAATTCATATTTCATGTAGAACATCTCAAAATGTTAGGGTCGTACTATATTCAGGCCAATATGGTATATTTACAATTTTCCAGCATTTAAGTGAAACAGCAACTAAATTAATATGAGAGATAATCGAGTAATACATATTTTGAATGTTACCGTTTTGTTTATTTACCAGTTTTATCAATAACTAAGAATCAAGTAGCAAGAATCGTAATATTATTATCGATTCTCGATTCTTTCGATTTCAATTAGAATCGAGGGTATCTAGGAATCGAGGAATCGAGTTTGACAACCCTATTGATAATCTTATTTCACTCTAAGATTCCATTAAAATTATCTATTATGTTGTGATTGACTCATATGAATAAAAATATTGTTTAATGATCACATTTTATGCTGATTGTACGGTTTCTTTAAGTATTTTTGGTTAAAAAGTTTGACTAAAAATACCAAAATACTTTGCTTGTAATCCATGTGTATGTTCATAAAAAACTCAAGATAGTTCATGTAAATAATTTAGCGTATTCCAGTATTTCAAAACTTGGTGCTAGGATGTAATGGATCTAATAGGTAAGAGAAGGCTAACATCTTTGAAAAAAAGGGTACAATAGTTAAATAAATTTAAAATAAATTATTTGGCGTATCAATGAAATTTTGAGCAGATAAATGGAATATTATAGTAGTGGGAGTGTTTTAGAAAACCTATTTAGTATTTATGCAGCAGGTGACATGGCAGTCTAGCGGTAAGGTGTCAAGACTTCTGTGTTGGGAGTCCGGGGTTAAATCCTCGATCCCGGCACTGATTTATCTGATTGCCAAACCCTTCCTTTAACCTCTGACAAGACGTGTATATATCACAACTTGTGAATATGTGGAATACCAGGCCTCCACCGTGGTTCGGATCCCACGTTAAACTGTAGGTCCTCCATTGCATCTCACATTCACCCTAAGATTGCACATTAGCGTAAGTGCGTTTAACCCGAACGGGTAGTAAGAAGTGGTGCTAGTAATAATAATTTATGCAACACTTATGAATTATTACAACAAATCCTCCACTCTTTGAACTATCTGGAAGGTTTATTGGACCCAAATGAAACATGGGAGAGCACTGAATGCCACGTGTCAAGAAAACTCTCTCACGTAAAGCTTTGGACACTTTTATCATATGTTTACCAAATTTTCATTCAATGTAATTTACCTTATGTTAAGAAGAGAGACAACTGACTTTAATGGCTACATGGTTTAGCATGCTACTTTCGCAGTAGACCAGACTGCCGATGACTGGAAGATCGTGGTTTGAGTCTCGGTTGTGTGTACTGAGGGTGGTTTTTTTTCAAAACTGGCTTTCCTATCTACCTCCACGCAAATGTGGGTAAGCTTACTCTAAATATAAACTTCCTAGCCCCCAGGACCATTAGCGTGATTAGTATATGAGCAATAAACCTAATGGGTGGTAAGACGGTGTTCTAAATGGGAAAAAAATAAGAAAGCCGCTAAATAGCTTACTATTACTACTACTATTATTACTACTACTACTACTATAATTATAATTATGCTGACTCTCCACGCGTAGTCCACATTGGCAACACTTCACACAACACCACTGAATTTAAGAGGATCTATATAAGCTTGAATATTAACCATGTGAGGAATGGTTGGTTTGAGGGTAAATTACATATCGATTCTGGTTGTGATGCTTTCCATATCCATCGCGGAAACATATTTCGCCTAGTACCACAGCTTGACGAAAGCTGTCAGAGCCTCTTGTTCCAAACACAATATCCTATCGCTCTAAACACAATTTGTTTCACATCCTGAATATGACAACCTCAAATTTAAGAGAAGAAGAAGAAGCTAAGGGAGGGAGTATAAAAGGGTGCATGACTGCCACTTAATATTTTCATTTATTTATCTGAGATATTTAACGTGCACTTTCTGAACCGACTGAAGATTATATCAGCAGTCGAGAATTTCTATGAGCGAGAGAAAAAGGACTTACCAATTATATATCTTCCATGGTTCTTTCACATGCCCACAATCGACATGGAACCGACGGCTTTATTCCCCCTATGAAGGAAGTTATGCTTCGGATTTTTATTACTCGATAAAAGTCCGTCGACCCCTCCTGGGTTTGAATCCACGAACACCGGGTTCTGTGGTGAGCATTTTACTCCAAGACCACTGAGGTCAACGACTGCCCTTTATAGGATGATTTCCTATAAATTCAACCTTTATGAACTTGTAGTAAGACACGGTGTTAAAAAAAAACGCCACCTTCTGTTATAATTTTATTTTAAATATTGCGTGGTCTGAATACTTAATTAGCTCTAATGTATACTCCAACTACGATAAGAATGTAGGTAAGAGACTGTTAGTAAAAGTTATCAGAACTACTCTCTTTGTGTCCATTTGCCACGCCATTTGAATTGTAAGACTATAATAATATCAATTTTTCTTCCCTTTTTGACGGTAAAAACTTTCACAACAAACAATTTGTTATAATAATGATTTTATTTTTAAAACTTTTTTACATCTTCAGCCAGATGTCATTTACCACCCCATAAATTTTTAATGGATTATATCTATTATTCATTCTGAAATAAGAGCACCAGGATCAATTCTCTTCATGGTCTGTAAATGTATAATCTGTGAATTTAGGACATACTCTTTTACGGTTATGTATTGACATCTGGGAACTCTAGTTTCTGTTTCTATTCCAGATATAAGTCTGATTGTAAGTCGTGTGTTGAAAGAATCAATCCATTTGTAAATTGCATGTTAAATATCCCCCACGTCCCCCAAAAAATGTGCTCTGATATGTGTGTAATTGCCTCACTGTTAGCTAACAAATAAAACCAATTATATTAGAGATAAAATAAACTTAATATAATATCTAATCTTTGATTTAGCTGTCAATGGCAAATATTTTAGTTAGCCAATCTTAACTTGCCTTCACGAAATATGATATGTCATATACCATTCTAGGTAACAGCCTGCTTCCTTTATTCGCCCGGGAAAATTGTTTCGAGCGAAGTCAGTATCACTTCGATTGACGGTTATTTGAATTTGGAATTTCATAGTCATAATCGCTAAAAGTAGCCACTTTGCAGAAGGATTAACGACCACATTTGACCATCTGTTATATGTAAGAAGTTTGGTTGTTCTTATTACCGCTTCTTGATAGCCATGGAGTCCTACGCACAATATTTTGTAGGCAATATAATCGCATTTACGTGTAAGGAGAGTGGGTGACCGTTAAAGTAAAATATCCTCTGGTCCACAAGGTTAGCTTTCAAGCCCTAAGGCCTGGAATTTCCAGTAAACTATACTAGATGAACTTGACAATAATACTACAAGCTTGAGTCAGTCTCTTTTAATAAACAATAACCAAATAAATACAAATATATATTATAGATACTCTATATAATATATAGTATATTTACCTCATTTCGTAGTCGAATGGTCTATGGCGTAATTCTCGCATTAGACTAGTAACTATAGGGGGTCTACCTTGGTTTGAAGCCCACTAGTGAATAATTAGGATCGTTTTTCCTTTAAATTTTCCGACTACACCTCCTCACAAAGGTGGATACACTTCTTTAAATGCAACCTTCTCTATACCTAACACATGTTTGTAGCCATTAAAGATGCATAAAAACCCAAACGGGTGGTGAAACATGGCGATAATAAATAAAATATCTACATAATCCCAATATCTTTCCTCTTATATTTTAGAACTATATTTGGACAAAAATATAACATGTTCTAAAATTGTCTTTAAAACTATAAAATTTTAATTTTCCTTTCAAAGCTTATACAATCTCAATTATTAAGTTTTGAATTCCAATAAAATAAGGCAAACATAAGTTTAATTTAAATTAACCATTAATGGGTCCAAAGTTAAAACTACCGAACCCTTAGTGAAAGTTAACATTATCCTTTACTTAGCTTTGGAAACAACAAAAAAGAAAGCGAGGGAATTTAGCTAGAGAGGAAATCAAATCTCTTTTTACCCTGGACCCCGTACTTACCCCTTCCGATTACATCCCCATTGAGTGCAAAGTTTGGACTCTGAGATCTAATTTGGTTTTTAGAAGGGCAGCGCGGGGCAAAACGTATCACACACAGTATCCAATGGGAGGAGGAAGAAATCCCGGGTTAAATTAATCTCACAAAAATTTAACTTGGCGTGAGTATTTATATACAGGGTGTTTGGAAACTCATAGCCCAAACTGTACATATAGTTTGTTTGGACCAAAAGTAATACAAAATCCCAACACACCTATATCAGGAAAGCTACGCTAATACCATTAAATTGTGTTCAAAGTTTCGGCGTATAGAATTGGGATAGCAAAGCTGTCAAGCATGCGTGTACAACAGGTTGCATAGGAGCTAGGAGCACAGCACTACATATCTTGACATTGTTACCCAAAAAGGAAGAACAACCTTCTAGGTCACAATAATTTTATTTTTACATCAAAAATTGATACATCGAAATTTATAAAATAAGTTTATGCAAACATAGGCAGTTCTTTGTTCTTCAGAGCGAATTAAAGATAAACATTTGAAATAAATCGGTACTTAGGGCAAATTTGTGGCTTCTCTGAACCAAGTCCACATGCATCGTTAAGCGCGGCTTGCCGAAATTTAGAATTTATGACAATGGACACAATCTCCCTTGAAATACCCTCCCAATATCTATAATCATATAACATGAGCAATAAAGCCCCCTTAAATTAATATAATCAGCTCTAGCGAAACAGATTCTGTAGAACATGACAAGGGAACATTGTCCCCTTAAAGCGTAAACAAGAAAAATTTTGTACACGTATAGCTGAATGCTGTCTCCTCAATTTACGTGCGTGAACCGAAAGTAATATACGTGTGGGCAATCATAATAAAATCCAAGCTGTCTCCTTAATGTACAAGAGTGAAGATTAAACAAGAATCAAATAGTTGAAGCTGTTATTAATTTTAGAGAGGTATTCACCATCTAGATATCATATTCTGAAAATTGAAAAATTACACCTTGACACGGGAATCGAACACGGGACCTTTGGCTTAGTACGCCAATGCTCTACCACTGAGCTATCCAGGAGTCGTCCCGTGCTCAGGGTTATTCCTCACTCATATTTTAAGGCAGAGTCTATGATGGATGTGCGGAAATCGTCGGCTTTATTCACGAGCCATCAGATAACGCAGCCATCTTACGACTCGGTAGTTGGCTTGGCACGGGACGACTCCTGGATAGCTCAGTGGGAGAACATTGGCGTACTAAGCCAAAGGTCCCCGGTTTGATTCCCGCTTTCAGGTGTCATTTTTCAATTTTCAGAAGCTTAAACAAGAGATAATCACCTTAAGGGTGGCCTCCATAGTCGTCAAGAACCAAGTGTAAATGTCAATTAAAACCATTATAACAAGCCAAAATATACGATCAGAAATAGCTACGCTACCCTACTACATGCCCATAAAAGGTAATACATTCTTGATCGTGGGGGGGCGGTGACCAATGGGAACAATATTGGACAGAGGTGTGAGAAAGAGGGAAGAACATGACACGTGATGTAGAAACGAACTAGCGTCAGACAAGAGCTCCACGAAATAATATTAGTCTATGTATATCTTCTGCCGCGTCGGTATGTTTTTGTTGTTACACCAGCACATAGTCACTTCGAGTGGCGGACTCGGTTAGATTGTCCGTGGTTCGTGATCCAGGAACACAAGAGAAGTCCTTCAATTGGTAAGTCTTTTCGTAACGTTTATTCAATAACGTTGCAACATATTGGAGTACGAAGCATAACATACCATAATTAATAGTAAACAACACACCAATCCATCTAAAAATGTGAATACGTTTGAGGGTCATCATTAACGGTCCTACATCACAGAAAGTGCTCGTCATTATTAGACGTGCAGTGCCACGAGCCTAGCTCCTATGCAACTTGTTGTACACGCATGCCTGAACAGTTTTACTATCCCGGCGCTATACCCCCAAACTTAACACAATTAAAGGGTATTAGCATAATTTTCCGGATGTAAGGGTATATGGATTTTGTATATATATATATATAAAACCTCCTCTGTGGTATAGTGGTAGAAATTCCTTACTACAGATCCAAAGGTCCTGGTTTCGAACACTAGGGCTTCCAGCTTTTTCTGGGAAGCAATGTGTCTGTAACCGATTAACTCAGCCTCACGAGGACAAATAATTATGAAGAGTAACGTGAATAAATAAGTAGTGACCCCAGTCTAAAATACTGAGTTTAACGGGTAAAGATTTCGTTGTGGTAAAAATTTTGGCACAATCTTCGTCGACATGCGGCAGCCAATTGGTCGGTAAAGCTCACTTTTAGGCTGACATCATGGAGTTTTTTTGGATAATATTTATCAAGAGAAATTAAAATAGACAAAGTACTTAGTATTATCTTTCTTCCATCCCCCTACCCCACCCCCTACCTTCAACCCATATAATTCGTGTTAAACTATCTGTCCCAGTTATCCACATATTTCTGTTAATTTGGTAAGGGTGATGAAGGTATATTTTTAGAGAAAATATATCTTAATTTGAGGGTAGCAAGAGTGATCAAAAAATTAGGTAAAAATAGCTTAGTACACTCAACGGGATTCAAACCCATATCTCACCCTTTTTAGTAAAAACCAGACAAGACAATATTGATAGAGTGGTTACACAGTTATTGTATTTTTAAATAATCTATTAGTATTTTAAACATTTTTACAACATCCATTCAGTTTACATTTGAAAATTGCTATGGATAATAATTATTATTTTGTTTTTCCTTCACGTTATTCACATCCTAACATCCCGTTGAGATTATGATATTTTTTTCCGTGTTTAACAATAGTATTTCCTCTTAAAATTGTAAGTTTAACTTTAGCCGCTTCTAATGGTTTTGGAATAATTCAGTTGAGTTTTTAATTTTGAACCATTTCGGTTTATTAACAATATAAATTACCAACAAATGAATTAGTTAACTAAAGTTTGAATAAATACTTGTAATTAAAAAATAAATCCAATACTCTTCTATTGCAAATAATTCATCGAACTATTTAAAATGTTATCTAAACTAAAGATTTTTTATCAAGTTACCAAATTGAATGTTGCCGAATAAACAACTTTACAATAAATAACCTCTGTGTTTGGATAAACTTTATTGGTTCAGTTGAATTTAAACCTATAGAAATGTTTTTTTATTAAATTTCACTGGAATAAACGCCCGGAAGGACCTTACAGTCTTTTATATTAATGTTTTATTTCACATAAAATATTAAAACATAATCTGTACTTTCATCCACGAACGTTATTAAAACTAGACTTGTTTTTGTTGGTTCGCTCATTTCAAGCTCTGCTCGTCTTCTTCATGAATATTCAGGAAGACCAAATTTTGGTATCAGGATATCATTGGCCACGTTTGTTGGTTTCTCATATAATTTAGAGGTAAATATAAAACCCTTGAATTAAAATGGTAAAAAATATATATATAAAAAAATCATGCTATATTGTGGACTATAAACAAATTTGTTGTAACACATTTTCTTTGACTTAAATAATTCTTTTTAGATAATTTTAAACTTTTTTTGACACATTTTAGCACTCTTTTGACTTTTACTTTGTTAAGCTAATGGGATAAGTATGAGAAAGGTAGAATTTTAGAGGAAATATACCCACATTTACGTGGCGGGAGAGTGTTAAAACATCTTAGTAAAATAAAATCACTACAATGTGGATTAGAACTCGGATCACCCCTTCACCGGCAGTCCAGTCTAACAAGAGAATGACACGTCAGACTATGTGGCCATCGAAACGGGTTTTAAATTATTGTTCATACATGCCTTACGCATACACCAATTTAACTAGTGGGGTAAAAAAGGATAACGATGAAACTTAAAGAGTAAACTCACCCTCATTATTTACTCAAAGCGTAGAGTAATTTTAGAGGAAATGCATAAGCATCATAGTAGTAAGTGGATGGTACAACCACAGTGATAAATACAAAGTTTTTTAACTCCGCCATAAGTGTAAGTAGTTGAGATTCGAAACCTCCATCATCAGAAATACAGTCTGTTTAGATCTTGGAAGATTAAGGCTAAGTGATAATGATTGTAGTTACACCCGCCTCGGTGGCGTAGTTGGCTAACGCGCCAGTCGTGTTGGGTCAGACCACCGAGGACGGGGAGATCGAGGTTCGAATCTCGGTCGGGTGAACTGGGGGTGGTTTTTCCTAAATGGTTTTCCACTCTCCCTCCACGCAAATGCGGGTTCACTTCCTCTTAATTCAACCTTCTCAATTCCTAATACATTAGTGTAATTAGTACTTAAGCGTATAACCCGAACGGTTAGTAAGACGCGGTGCTAAAAAAAATTAAAATTGTAGTTACAATCAAATATAAAACCAAATCAATAATCTAAAATAAAATAAATTTTAAATTGCTTTATTGAAATCCTTACCCTCGTTCGTGTCTTAAAACAAATATTTGGGATTTAAAAACATTAAACTTTTTATTTTCCGATCGCGTTATTTAAACAAAAAAAAGTAATTCCTCCCTTATTTGTATATATTATTTAATATTTTCATCTTTAAATAAAATAGTGTAACTTATTTCTTTCTATAAATGCTTTGACGTGAAAATAAAAGGTCTAATCCACCAAGCAAATAATAAAGTATATAAATTTTTGTTTCTAAATGGAACATAAAATTCACTTTGTATTTTATTCCACCATTGACTGAGAACTTTACCATACACTAAAAATAATTAATTCTAAAATGGCTCGTGTCGAAATTGTTTTTATCGTGTGGGGCGCTACCCTCAAGTTTCAACTAGAAATTGTTTTTTTTTATGTCTCCAGGTAATTTGAACACGGGTCTGGAATTGTTCACAGCTTGAATGAATTGCTTTTAGACAATATTATGATATTTTAATCAATTCAAAGCTAACATTTCAACTATTCCTTTACTATTTTAATACCGTTTCAATTGTACCAACATACTGCATTCTAGAGTTTTGTACAAGGTAGTTCAGTAGCGTGATTATTTATAAGGGGTAAAAGTTCACTTTTGCCGGTAATTCAGGCCAAGGTTTGAATCCTGGGTTATCTATCCATCACAGGCAAACCAGATAAAATCATATTGACATTCTTGTACATTAGTCCATCAATTAAGGCTTTCTCTTAGTTAAAAATATAAGTTCAAGGGGGGATGGAAGAAAACGCGAGTAAAAAGCCAGTGTTTTCGTATATTTTATGACAAAATTTTTCTGGGCCAAAATAAATCAAAATATTGCTCCTGTAGAAATATAATAGTTTAATTTTCTTCAAATCTTAATATCAACAGTTGTTGAATATCTTTCAAGAGAATAGTAGCAACAGAAGAGAAACTTTATAAATTAATTGAAAAAGGTTTTTATTCAATTCTAGGACAATCTTAACAGATATTCAAGAAATTTTGAGGTCACAATGTGAAAAAAACTGAATTCTATGATTCTAATGGAGTAATAGGTATTTGTTTTATTTCGACCAAAAAACAAGTTTTGCTATAAAAACAACAAATACGATGGATTTTTATCACGTCCCTTTCTATCCCACCTTAAAATAAATTTTAAGGAGGAGAGAAAAAATGCAACTATACTTAAAAATTGTTATCAATTGACCACTCAATTGAAGTTATAAAATTCCAAAACGCAGAAATAAAATGAATACATTTTGAACCTTGTCTTAATACTCAAATATTTACACCATTGGGTTAGGGATAAGAGTAAGGTATAATTTAGAGGAAATGGACTTACATCCGCCTGGGGAGAGAGTGGAAAACTATTTTTAGCATCTTGTATTACTACCCATTAGGGCTGTACGTTTATGTACTGATTACGCTAATGGTTATATAGATTAGGAAGGCTATATTCAGAGGAAGTGTGCCCACATTTGCGTGAAGGGAGAGGGGAGAACTACCCTCAGTATAGGCCTACATGACCAAAATTTGAACCTCGAGATTCCCGTCATTGGTAGTCTATTCTACTGCGAGGTTTAACGCTTTGGACAAGACGGCCACCAAAATGGATACCAATTATGTTAAAAAATAATTCCCTACCCCTGATCGGGATTCAAGCCCCTGTCCATCAACAGCAAACATATTTAGGAGGAGAATAACGCATTAACTACTGCTATAACAGATGTCAGTCACATGAATATTGCATCACTTAAGATAGGCTAGGGGGATTGAGTGTTAACAACAGTGGTTTTTTTTCATTTTTATGGCAAAAATATTTTTCAACAAAATTGATAAAATCTTGTTCCTGTAAAAACATTGTTTAATTTCTTTCACATGGTGATATCAACAGTTTTTGAATATCCGTCAAGGGTTTTTCTTTAAATTGATGATACATTTTCCTCTTTATTTAAAAAGTGTGTCAACTAATGTCGCTATGAAATTTGACCTTAACTCCCTTCCGTCTCACTTTTAAGAGCGTGTAT
Organism: Timema genevievae; assembly: GCA_902155825.1. Classification (NCBI taxonomy): domain Eukaryota; kingdom Metazoa; phylum Arthropoda; class Insecta; order Phasmatodea; family Timematidae; genus Timema; species Timema genevievae. The sequence goes on from CABFWO010000479.1 coordinate 181,686, forward strand.
CACACGCCAATCAACTCTGTGATACTGGTCGGCTAGAAATAGTAAATTTACACTAACACAATTGCACGTGGATCATTTCTGATTCAAAATTAATGGAGATGAATTGATATTATAATCTCCTAATACAAAACATTGTTGAAATATTAGATGATATTTGGATAAAAACTGCATTGAAAAATTCTATTTTGACCATTTTAGAATATCTTCACAGATAATCACTGTGCACAAATCTTCATTCTGTCTTAACAAAGACATATTGTAGTTATTAACAAGAAAGTTATCGCTTTGTCCCCCATCGTCACCGCGGAAAACGTCGAGTAATCATTCAAATACGAATGTACTGCACACATTTCTGACATATTGTAGGTATTTTCTTTTCCCTTTAAGTTCCATATCTCGCGCACACACACAAATGCAGATGTGAGCTGGGAGCTGAGTTAGGCCTGCTATGATGGACGCTCTTAATTTAGACCTCTTAAAACTATCTTACACAGATACTTTACTCAGAAGAAATTATGACTACTTAATGCTTCTATTATTTAATATATCTATAGTCAGTTGAATCGTGGTATAAGGGCTTGCAATAAACAGGAACTCAGGAGATGAAATAAAATTTCGAGGTTTGAATCTTATCTGGGTGTGCTGGGGGGGGGGGG
>CABFWO010000479.1:182399-212881 GCA_902155825.1 Timema genevievae
GGGGGGGGGGAGGAGGGGGAGGGGCTGGTCTTATCCACCCACCTACCCAACAAATGGTGGTGCGCTTAATATAAGCTACCTACCACATTACTACCCATCATATTAAGCTGTTAATAGCTACTGTGCAAAAATAGTTTTTCTTATAGAACACATATTGTAATTACGAAGAAGGAAAATTGATGACAGTAATTATATGAATCCTAAAGTGCAATGTGCCCCGCGGCCTATAATAATAGGTGTTGCATATCTTCATATCTGTCTACAGGTATATCTATATACATCCTCATGTATGTATGTCTTGTTTTATGGTTTAAAAACATTTAAATTTATTCTAGTAAAATTAAAATGGTTTTAAAAAAATTGCCTTAAAGTTATATTAAAAGTGGTTATATTTAGAGTTTTTTTTTACGATAGATGAGATTTTATGTTAGTTTTTTTAAATTTTCATGTGAGTTTAGTTTAGTGATAACTAATTTTTTTAATAATATTATTAACCAATTGATTTTCTTTTACCTTTTCTTAAATCTATAATTGAGTAAACATTCCAAGATATATTTTTTAAGCTTGCTTTATATTTCCTGACAAAGTTACCGACTAAAGGTAGTGTAAATGAAATATGCACATGCCCTAGATTTCTAGGGAAAGACGTCACAGCTATAATACAGTTTATTCACTCCCAATCCATCTCTCTCGTTCTTTCAATTTTGTATCATGTAAATAAAACAAAAGTTCGTCCACCAATCACAGTCCACATCAATAAATGTCTCTATTTACTACTTCCCTTCATTCATTATTCGTCCGTGTGGACCCGGATTAGAGGTGTTGGTTATATTTAAAGAGGAATGGAAGAGATGCAAGTTAAGGTTGGAATGTAGGGAGTGATGTGATTTTTTCAGTTTTTACCGCAGCAAAACTTTTTCCTTTAAAATAAATACTATATTGCTCTAGTTGATATATTTAGTTTAATTTGATACACAAAAATGATATCAAAAGTCTTATATTATTTCAAGAGTGCAGGAAATAAAGGGGAAGTCCAATTAAAAATTTGAATTAGTTCTACCGTCTGTTAAACAATCATTGAGTTAGTGCTGCCATCTGTAAAAAATCTTTGAGCTAGTTCTGCCGTTTGATGGATAATTATTGAGTTATTACTGCCGTTTGCTAGACAATCATTGAGCTAGTGCTGCCATCTGTTAAACAATCATTGAATTAGTGCTGCCATCTGTTAGAAAATCGTTAAGCTAGTTCTGCCGTTTGATGGACAATTATTGATTTAGTGCTGCCGTCTGTTAGACAATCATTGAGTTATTACTGCCGTCTGCTAGACAATCACTGAGCTAGTGCTGCCATCTTTTAGACAATCATTGAGTTAGTGCTGCCATCTGTTAGAAAATCCTTGAGCTAGTTCTGCCGTTTGATGGACAATTATTGAGTTAGTGTGCCGTCTGTTAGATATTCATTGAGTTAGTGCTGTCGACTGTTATACAATCACTGAGCTAGTGCTGACATCTCTTAGAAAATCATTGAGTTAGTGCTGTCGTCTGTTAGACAAACATAGAGCTAGTTCTCCCATCTGCTAGAGACAATCATTGAGTTGGTGCTGCTATCTGTCAGATAATCATGAAACCCTTTAATGCACTTTAAATTATTGTTAAAAGAGTTCAAGGTGTATTCAAATCAGTTAATAAAAATTGTTTAGCTGGGATCATTATGAAATTTTAAATATTACAGTTTTTGTCCTAGAAAATAAGTGTGGTGTAATTCCCCTACCCCCCCTCTCCCTTGCCTCTTCATTTGTCATTATTATAGTTACATTTGATGAAAAAAAATTAAAATACTAGTAAAGAGTCTTAAACATATTCCGAGACACGCATGACATATATTCAACCACTGTAGAGTTATTATGTGCATCCAATATTAAACTAATTAATGTAACTATTGCTGAAATATTTTATTTATTTAAAACAAAAATGTTTTGATTTATAAAAACCTCAAAAATATTGATCTAGATCTTACTCCCTTCAAATTAACTTTATACTATTTAGAACTCAAGTTAAAACAAAAATGAATCATTGTTTATTTGTATAGATTCATAGATTCATTTAATAACCGTAAAGAAAATTACCACTAGAGTATAAATAAATATTTTAAAAAATTACGTAGATCTATTTAAAAAAAAAGTTATCCAAATTTTGAATTAAAGCTCACAATAAATACACACGACAATGTCAAACTCGCACTTTAAAAATTAAAACCTAAAAGAGTCCTTAATTAATTTAAAAACCATCAACAATTATACTCTTACATTCCGCTTAACGTGGACATTAATTTACAAATACCTGTGTCGTAAGCAATAGCTACTCTTTTCCAGCTCAAATATTTTTATATTTTGGTTTCGGTGATTCACAAAGAACATGAATTTTCCAACAACGCATATAATAGATATAAGCAGTTAGTTTTAAACCTTAATTATCGTCTCAATCTGAAAAAATTGTTGTTAAGAGCCTATCTCGGCCCACTGATTGCACATAAAAAAGTAGGTGAAGTAGCTTGAACCAGGCTTTGCATTGTCGTGTGATTTTTTTTTCATATCTTTAGAAAAGAGTGAAACTGAAACAATTGAAACCTTACTATCATAATTTATAAAATACAACAAAATTCTCAAATAAATATATTTAAAATAATAAAACCAAAAAGAATAATCCTTATTTCTCTACTTTGATACATACATTATAAATTAATTTTGAGATCATTTGGTTGGAATGAAACGTATTTTTAGTATTAAAAAATTGGCTTAACACGTTTTGGAACACAATAGGATGGAGGAAGAAAGATATTACTGTTTTGTTCCAAATAAGAATAATTAGTTCCACCTTTTTTTGTCAGATTCACAATATGGATAAATAACTTTAAAATTAAACATTTATCACGAACACAATAAACTACATAATAGCCCTTTTAAGTAATTAAGTAGGGTTTTTATGTTCAGCGTCGTGACGTTTAGAGACGCGTCTAAAGTTGAAGCGTCTTCCCACCCCTTCACCGTGCACACGACGCCTTCCTTGTTGGTTTGCTGTAATTAGCTACTTCCCTAGGGACGACTTGGCTGGTTGCTGACTCGCAGGAGAAAGCGCAGCGCAGACAAACTCTAAGCGAAGAAGCGGAATGATAGAAAAAGAAGGAAAAGAAATCAATTTTAAGAAAAACAGCTAAAAGATAAGAAAACCTCAAGATTTATGCCTTAAACGGGTCAGGAGAAAAAAGGTTGAATTTAGTAAACGTTGTTTTAAAACTAGTATAGGAAATCAATTAGAAGGATTTATTTGGTTGGAAATTGATGTTGATGGTTTCACCGTTTTTAGGGAAAAGGTTAAATATTTTCCATCAAAAAGGTGGAGGAAACGGGAGTTTAATTTCTAAAATAAAACATGTCCAAACTTGCATCATTGGGTCAAGGTTAAGGGCATCAGTCTAGTGTTGTCTGGTTTGGCTTTTACTGGGAGATTCGGGAGCAAGCCTTCAACGGGAGTACTGAGATGATTTTTTACTAAATGGTTTCCCACCTTTCTTGCGTGCAAATTTGGCTACATTTATTCTGAATTAGTCTTTACCCAACTAGTATAAATATGTGAATAGCCTGGATGGGTGGTAAGAAATGAAACACAGCATATTTTCTAAGTAATAAACCTACCTAAATATTAGTAGTTTAGATTTGTATGAAAAACCTCCGTGGCATCAACCCGTAATCTAGCGATACCAACCAAGTGGCCACCGTCTGTTGGCGGTGATAGTGCCAACCTTTAGGGATCGAGGATGTCATGTGGTCAACACAGCGCACCCTTTGGTCGCTAACATCAGTTATCTAGACCAGAGCTGCTACTTTGTCATTCAAGTAGCTCCTCATTTTCTGTCCTTACAAGTCTCAGTTGACCTCGTTCTATTACTCAGAACAATCTGGAAATTCCAGGGATCTTTAATATTAATGTGTTTTTATTATTATTATTATTATTATTATTATTATTATTATTATTATTATTATTATTATTAGCACCAGGTCTTACTACCCGTTTGAGTTATAAGCTGCACCGGGGATCAATCTCAGGATTTCTGGAGCTGTATCCAGGAAGTTTGACTACTAGTAAACAGAAATATCAATATTTTTTTATTGTGTTCATTTCGATACATTTAATTTCTTCCTATAAATCTCGTCTCAATTAATTAAAGTGTTTAGATTTTTGAAAGTTGAATTTTTTTTTTTTAATAAACGCGTCTTACTACCTGTTCAGGCTCCACGCATGTATGATGATACCTACTCTGATGGGTTAAGGATGAGGAAGGTATTCCAGTAATCTGTTGTCATATTTAAATTAATTGCCTTGTGGTATCCTCCATACGAACATTCCCGTAATAACAATGATTCTCACCTCTTTGGTTTAAAAAAACAGTCAAGAAAATACAAACATATATCTTTGGGGCAAACTTTAATAAAATCCTACTTTATTATTTATTTTATCTTATAGGTATTGATAATATCCATCAATTATTGAGAGCTAAAGATAGCATGATTTGATGTATGACCATATTAACATTGTTTTAGTAGATTTAGTAACAACCAGACACTGTTCTTCCTACCAAGATCTTGGACTAATCACGTCACACAGATTACACTGGGCAAGATATACAACCAGATAAGAAGAATCTAGAACAGTCTTCGAGGTAAGTCCGATGGGAATAGACCACTGGAAAGACCTAGACCCAGATGGGATGATAATATTATAATATACCTGAAGGAAATAGGGTGTAATGAGGTGGATTGGATATAACTAGTTCAAGATAGGGAAAGGGTGTAATTAGGGGTACTGGATATAACTATCTCAAGATAAGGATAGGATGTAATGGTGAGAACTGGATAGAACTAGCTCACGATTGGTATAGTGTGTAATGAGGGGGAACTGGAAAGAACTAGTTTAAGATAATAATACTGTATATCAAGGTGGACTGGATAGAACCAGCTCAAGATAGGGATAGGTAAAGTACTTTTATATGGGTGGCAATAAACTTTATATTTCCTAACGCCATAAAATAAGTAAATATATCGTGTAGTTTTGTTGTAATAAATATGTAGATGTGCTCTTTTTGTACCAAACTCTCCCAAGTTTAATCGAACCCTTGTCAAGTGTTTGGGTGTTGTCTGGATAGAGTTGAATCCCGCACTAGCTCAAGACGAGATCTCCTAAATCCGTTCTCTGATGCATACCAATTGCTGGAGGAAAGACCCTCCCTCTAAAACAATCTACTGGTCGGGTCTTGTGAGTATTACTTGTTATACGTAGCGGGTCACTGACACAAAGGACCTCCTGATTTTAATATATTAAGACACGATCTGTTAAGAGTCAACCTCTGTCATCTACCAAATAATGAAAGGGAACATCCTAACTACAATCGTTGAGAATATTTATAGCGGTTTGGATTCATGGGTTCGATAGGAAAATGTACCTCCTGGTTTGTATTACAGATCTATATTCTTGACATTAATCATCTGTAACGGTAGTTTTATGGCCTGACGCGTCACTTAGACACGATTCTCGGTGACGGGTAGTTTGAGGTCCAAATCGCAATAAAGTGTAAAACAGCTATTTGTCTTTCAAATTATTTTGTCCTCTACTAATAAACAAATGGAGGTATATTACATCTCAAACTATACCAACCTCATTCTTAATCCACTAGCGAAAATAATATTTTATATTAATAGAAGTAATTCTAACGTGTTGTAAAGTAGAATATTACAATATATACTTAGTTTATGACAATATGAATTCAAAAGTTAATTTACACACCTACACTATTATGCTAGCTATATCTATCTTAAGCTAATTCTATCCAGACCACCTCATTATACCCTATCACTATCTTGAGCTAGTTTTATCCATACCACTTCACTACACCCTATTACTATCTTGAGCTAGTTTTATTCATACCACCTCATTCTATCTTGAGCTGGTTCTCTAACGTTATGGAATAAACGTTATGAAAAGACTTACCAATTGAAGGACTTCTCTTGTACAATGGTTTGTTTAAAGTATCGAGGAACAGGTTTTCGCTGACGGTCTTTAAGGTCCGTATTCACAGTTTAGTTTAAGGTGTTAACCAATCTCCCAGTTTAAGTTGAACATGAAGTTCAGTTCTAATGGGAGATTATTTGATTATATTAACATTCATTGTTTCTAGTTTAAGTCAAGTTAATCTGTTTTACCTTTCCTTGACTCCCCGGAGAGAGAAAAATTGTGTTAATTAAAAAAATTTACTCGAGATTTAGATAAATATAGAATAAAAAAATAGAATAAAAAAAGTTATTTTCGCGATGCCATATGTCTATTTCTGTGTCTGTATGTCAGCCTAGAAATTTCAAGGTACTTTACATTAGCAGAAATGTTCAATTATATAATATATCCACAACTAATTGAGATACTGAATAGCTTATCATTGTAAAGTTGTAGTGCTATTAAAAATAATAAACTTTCATTTGAAATAAATTTTTATAAAACCTATAGTTCCCTAGTTATAAGCGAGTATATATATTTTAATTTTTGGTCTTGGAAATATAAATTTGATTGCTATGCTCTTTGGTGGACAAAGATGTTCCACTTTTCTCAATTTTTCTATAACAGTGTATGAATATTATTTCATATTAATACTTCTTGCTAAAATTTTATTCTTTCTTTCAATTATGTTTCTGCAAAAATATATATTATCTTGCTTCACAAATCTTACGATATTGAAGTAAATATCACAATTTTTAGATGAAGGTCCAATCTCAGAATATAGCTTATGTGATGAAACCATATAAAACAACTGTATCAGTGAGCTTGCGAAATAGGGCGTCAGCCTCGTCTGGGTCTAGTTTGTTGCTGGTGGGAACCTAGGTGATAGAATTCTGGCCGTATGTAGAAATGTGTTTCACTTGTTTAACAACTCATGAATTCTGGAACATTTTCCCTGAATTATATCATCATAATCATCACCATCATCAACCTTATCTAATAGGTGTTAAGTATTCGGATTGCTTGGTCTTCCATTACATTAAAATCTCACCTCCTTCTCTATCTATTTATTAATCTCTCTCTTCAGAGACGGTGCAAGATGATTGTAAAATGAGAATTTAAAAAAAAATCTAGAGAGAGTGGGAGTGGCTGTGGATAAAATAAGAGCGAAGAAGATAGAATGGAGAGAATGGTCGGTCGTCGGGATGGTAGGGAGTGAAAGGGGGTTGGAAGGGGGGTTGAGAGGAATCGATCGCTAGTGCTGGCACGTAGCGGCAGATCCTGGAAGCGTGAAGGGGTTCGGACGGATGCTGAAAAAAAGAGTGGGGGAAGGGGGTGTACAACAGTTTGAACTTGTCTGCTCTCTTAGTAGTGAGGGCGCTTTCCGTCGGTGTGGGTTTTTCGAGGTTTTCTTCTTCATTTTCCTTCTCTCCCTCTAAAGCCCACTTTTTTTTTTCTATCTCGCGTGAATGCTTGGTCAGATAACGAACGGGGGTGTGTTTAATTTTTTTCCGGGTAGTCGTCTAACTCAAGATATTTAACTTAAAAAAATAATACAGATATTATAAACACTTCCAGATGTCGGTAGCAGTATAAAAACTATCAAATTTAGTTTTTCAAACTCAAATACAGTAACCAATTTTACAACTAAACACCAAATTTGAATATATGTTAATTTTTTTTCTAGTGACAAATAATTGTCAATTCTATTTTAATCAAACGCAAGTCAATGCATCATTATCAATGTTCTAAAATTCAAATATATGATAAAAAAAAGTGTGTTTTACTTTGTCAGAACATAAATAATCTTAGGGCTTAGGACTTCGTCAGTGATTTGAAGGTGTATAAATTTGTATTCAACCGTCGTATTAAATGAGGAAGTTCATATAGTATTTTTTTTAAATTAAAGTGTCGATGAGTTATCGAAGATGTGTTTAGCTAGCTAGCTAGTGTTTGGTATCACCTCAATGCATATTTAAACTGCATCGTGTTTATCTCTCGTTAACCTTGAACAGGCCTAAGTACTTTTTGTAGTGTAAATATAGCGTATTCGTGTTTTAGAGATGTATAAATGTGATAAAACATTGCTGTGACCTAATTATTATTATAAGTGTAAACTGTATAGTAATTGTATGGAGAACTCTTCTTCTAAAGGTAAGATTGACAGCATTACTATTTTTACTAAAAAATAACTTACGTTTAGCTTCTAAATGAATACGATTCTATTATTGTTCAAATTTATCTTATTACTCATGCTGATTCTCAAAGACAAATTATCCGAAAACCATGGTACGTATACCCTAAAGGAGACGCAAATTATTTCCAGGGGTAGACGACTTCCCACTAAATTTAAATATCCACAAACATTTATTTTATACTATTAAGTCTGAATAACAATTAAACGTAGATTTTAGCATCATTTCATTGACATTTTATCAGATTGTAATTATTATCATTAGCTACCATTAAAGACTTATTATAATTTAGAACGACCATTTATTATTTACAAGATAGTAAATGTTTGTTTAATTACTTTTTTTCTAAGAAGAGCTGGAAAATTTGCATTAGTTAAGCCATGGTCCATAGAGAGATACGTAGCTGGAAAGAGTTTGGGAAACATGGGTCTAAGGTATCATTTGGAGCCTAGTCAGATTTCTCTTACTCCTCAGGTAGCCTATCTAATCACTGTTCAATATAGGGATTTAGATCATATTTTAAAATTTAAATTACGATTAATACTTGAGATAGAAAATTTATAGAATCTTTAGTAACTATTAACCCTGATAAACCACCTTTCATTTATCAAATATGTAAATTTTACAATGTTAAATTAAATTCTATGGTTTTTCTTGATGATTTTTTTTAAGTACGTACACAAAATTAGTTTGAAGATTTCAAAGACATATTATTTAACAATCAATATCGTTTTTATATTTTGTAAAAGTCTAATACTATGAATAAGGCTTATTATTAAGTTAAAAAGTAAATCAAATTTAGTATAGACAACAATCATCCTCATAGAGGTTGTAGCCCAGTTTTTTTTAAATTTATGATCAAGGCAGAGTGTAAAGTAAATGCGTTATTGCTCCAAATTTTACAGTACGTATAAAAAAATGGAATACATAAATATAACATTACCTTAGTGTAAAATGAGTTAAGTTTAATTCTATACACCTGATTAGCTTAAATTTTTAAATATTTATCATGAGAATTCTAGAATTTCATGATCACTTTTTACCTTCATTTATAAAGTTTCTCTACATTTTATACATTAACCATGTAGATATTCAAGAAATGTTGATATCCCCATGCGTATAAAACTAAACTAAAACTATATACTGAAGCGATGTTGAATTTATTTTGGCCAACAAATATTTTTGCTTAAAAAACTGCAAAAAACTTACCTTAACTCGCGTTTCCTTTCATCCCAACTAAAATAAAATATCTGAGCTAATTTTGTTGACTATTTAACTATAAAACATTATAAAATTCTATCAAAATATGTAGCATTATTATATATGTACCTAGTTAATATAATATACGATTATCATTAGGTCATCAAGCTTGTGATTGGTTTGCTGCAGTTCCAATTTTCCTATCTTAGGTCCATCTTTTTACATTAATTGTACCTTCTTCTGCCAAAATCTTTCATTATCTGATTCATCTACTCCAATATTCTTTCAGGTCAAAGAACAGCACGACAGTCAAATATATTACCCTGAACCAATGTACTTTTTTAAACTAGAAGCCAATGTATATATATTTGTAAGTAAACCTAACTGCCGGCCTGGGGATTAATATTATATTAACCCACGTTGATATTTAGGTGGTCTAAGGCGTTGCTCTCAAAATAAACTAAGCTTTCGATGATGGGGAGGTTGGGGCTAAAATCCTGGTAAGGTAAACTAAGGTATATTTTTATAAATGTCTTCCCAATCTCCCTCTACGTGAATTATTGTACACTTCTTATAAATACGAAATTCCTCATCACTAGCATATGAGCGAAATTAGTGAATATAAGTATTTGGGTATGGCCCCAACAGGTAATGATGCGTAGTGCTAATATATATATTTTAGAATTAAGCCTCACTACCTTTAAGAACTATATAATGTTTACCCTCAAAATATATATTATTATTTTAATAAAAGTTGATCCAAATGTAAATTCTTAGTAAAATTAAGGGTAGAGATTAGATCCTCAAACTTAGCTTAGATAAAAATTGGGTAGACTCATAAAGGACACAGCTACGTCTCTGGTCGGAAATCTTAATCCTATATAAGTCAGATACTTTTTAAAATGGAATAAACTTGACTTGTAGGGTCCGGTAGCCAGTACTTGGAGTACAAATTCCTCTACCGAGGCTACTCTGATTCTACATAGCTTTCACATGTCATTGGTTACTAAGTTGCTCGATGCACGCGTTTACGTGCGTGGCTACACTCGATGGGTAAATTACAATGAAATAAGCTTGTAAGATACCAAAATTCACTTTAAAAAAACATCAAAGGTATCTAAAGTGCTATTGTAGGTCTAAAGTTTTAAACCACCTTGTGGACTTTGTTAGTTTTAAATGTTGGTGTCTAAGACTCCATAACTTAAGCTCCCCGAGGTATAGGGAAGGTTACATAGTTGATTAAAGTTGGTATGTATTCACCAAAAAGAGGTTACATTGTTGAGCTAAAAAGGTTACGTATTGACTAAAATGTGAACACAACCAAGAAAAGGGAGTGTTTGTTCAATTAAAAGGGGGTACAGAGTTGAGCAAAAGAGGTACATATCGACAAAGAGGGAAACATAATTGAGAAATAGGGGTAAGTATCCACCAAAAGGGAAACATAATTAACCACAAGAGGGGTGTATTCAAGGGTATAAAGGTGAGAAAAAGAGTTAAAAGAGGTAGAGCTACTCCAACAAAAATCATAATAAATCTATTGTGGTTTCAATTCATCAGCACTAGATCTAACAGTTTCAAATTTGAATAGCATTTTTAAAAGTAAATGCAAGATAGTTTTTTAAAATACCAAGATTAATTTCATGCTTATTCTACTAAACTTGATACGTAAATATTGATCCTGTAATACGTTATTTTTATTTATTAATTTATTTATTTTTGGCTGCCCATATTATAGCTATAAATGAAGTTCATATATTTAAATAATTATGTTAGATATAATTAGTATTTTTGATAATAATAAAACTAGCTGTGTAATAAAACTAGTTGATTATACTAAAAACCAGTCACTGATTTTAAACTTGTGCATAATTATTTTATATGCATTTTAAATTAAATTCATTAATATTGTATACTTGATGACGTATATTTATTTGAAAACAATAAATTTAAACCTATATTGAATCTGGACCATCTTGTTTATGGCGTCATTTGTATTTTTGTAAATATTCTACTCTGATACACTATAATATAAAACCCTTCCTAAATGTGGTCAAACATCTCTCAAGCTAAATTAACTTATTTGATATTTAACTGTACCAACATAGCCATAAAAATAACTATATTTGGTAGATGAATATTCTGTTGTTATTATTACTATTGTAGTTACAAAGTTTTTATTTAGTACATTCAACAAACGAAGATACACCATAATTTCAGCCAACTGAATAATTTGTTACTGCAGTAAAAAAAAAAACGGGGGTGTGTGACGCTCAGATGATTCGTGAATTGATTGTTGTATTATTTTTTTAGGGAAAAGGGTGGGGTGGGATTTGTGGTGGGGGCGAAGGGGGACTCTTATTTCAACAATACCATTTAAAAAAATAACTGGGTGTGATGATTTGTACGTAGAGCTAAAATCATTACTGAAATAGGTAGAACAGTCACGCAATCATTCTCTGACACAAACAGGGTTGGGTTTGACCTCTTAACCTTTGGGTTGGTCGCTGTCTCAACTACGAGGGACAGTTGTACAATATAACATACCAACCCCCTTACTTCCCTTGCCAAAAATTATAAATGGACTGTTTTATATATAGTATTTTTTTCTATTAAAAAATACCTCATGTTATGTGGTCCGTTTTGTAAGGCAATTAAGTAAGTATTAAATAATTATTTATTATTTGTACCGCGTCCTACTATCCTTTCGATTTATATGATTATGTAATAATTACGGTCATGGTTTCAGGGATAAAGAAGGTTATATTTAGAGGAAGTATATCCACATTTGCTGGGAGGGAGAGTGTAAAACCGTTTTGATAAACCACCCTCAGTACACCCAACCGAGATTCAAACCTTGATCTTGCCGTCATCGGAAGTCTAGTCTACTGTGAGAGTGACGCCTTATTATACAATAATGTGGTAGGGATGAAATAGGTATAGTGTGGAATAACGGTAAAAGCATTGTCCCACCCAAAAGGTATTAAACTATTTAATAAAATAAACTTTGGTAGACCTAGCCGGGTAGACCTTCCTGTCCCCCTCAAACCAAACTAGATAAGATTGACATTTTAGTTTGATTTTTCACCTAAATAGGCATGAATTGTTTAATATAGTGAAAGCATATGTGTGTGTGTGTGTGTGTGTGTGTGGCTGTGTGTTTGTGTGTGTGGCTGTGTGTTTGTGTGTGTGGCTGTGTGTTTGTGTGTGTGGCTGTGTGTTTGTGTGTGTGGCTGTGTGTTTGTGTGTGTGGCTGTGTGTTTGTGTGTGTGGCTGTGTGTTTGTGTGTGTGGCTGTGTGTTTGTGTGTGTGGCTGTGTGTTTGTGTGTGTGGCTGTGTGTTTGTGTGTGTGGCTGTGTGTTTGTGTGTGTGGCTGTGTGTTTGTGTGTGTGGCTGTGTGTTTGTGTGTGTGGCTGTGTGTTTGTGTGTGTGGCTGTGTGTTTGTGTGTGTGGCTGTGTGTTTGTGTGTGTGGCTGTGTGTTTGTGTGTGTGGCTGTGTGTTTGTGTGTGTGGCTGTGTGTTTGTGTGTGTGGCTGTGTGTTTGTGTGTGTGGCTGTGTGTTTGTGTGTGTGGCTGTGTGTTTGTGTGTGTGGCTGTGTGTTTGTGTGTGTGGCTGTGTGTTTGTGTGTGTGGCTGTGTGTTTGTGTGTGTGGCTGTGTGTTTGTGTGTGTGGCTGTGTGTTTGTGTGTGTGGCTGTGTGTGTGTGTGTGGCTGTGTGTTTGTGTGTGTGTTTGTGTGTATGGCTGTGTGTGTGTCTGTGTGGTTGTGTGTTTGTCTGTGTGGTTGTGTGTTTGTGCATGTTTTAAGTGAAAGTATTCAAATAAATTTAAATGGTAATTGTGTGGTGCATATAAAGTTAACGTTAAAGTTAACACTTTATCAACTATGATTTTTTTTCTCCATAATTCGCGTATATTCTCACTTTCTGAAACCTTTATGAAAAAATTACTAAACTAGTGATAAATAATAATATTATTTCAAACCGTAAAACTTTTTTGTTTTGTTTAATGTGACAAGATGTGTATTCTATTTCTATTTAAATAATTTAGCTAATCTATATTAATAATATAAATTCAAGAATATCATAGCTGTACGATAAGCAGTTCAATTAATTCTTTAACTTCCTATAATAATATGCATACACTTGGAGTAAGCTCTTAAGATCACAGGGTCTCTAAAACTAAATTATATGCTCCTATTATTTTTGCAAATGTCTCTAAATTAGTTTTTCAAGTTTCTTCATATCAATGTTCAAATGTTATTCAATTAAAACTATCAGTGAAAACATCTCGTAAAGGGCTGTAATTTGTCTTACAATATGAAAGAAGAACGTTGCCATTTTGGAATCATAATTAATTACAAGCCATTTCTGCTAGGACTATATTTTTTTTCTTTTTGATTCAGTCAAATTTTCATAAGTAGCTAGACAGATAAAAAGTTACTAGATCTACTTCATAAAACAATTAATGTGGTTTGCAGCTATTATTTATGAAATATGATATAAAAAGCTATAAAATAATATCAATAATATAATAATAACTATTATATCAATGTTGGATGCAAAAATTGTTTGTATTTTACATAAGTTCTTCTTATGAAAATGTACAAACCGAAGACTCGCAAGATTTAATTTTTCCCACAAGACTTTATCAAGATAATATCTCAAGAGGCTATGTACTATTGAAACTTGGAAGTAAGGTAAATTTTTAAATCTTTAAAATATTTATTTTGTATTTGACATTGAAAAAAATACTATCAATATTTTATTTAAATATGTTTTACAGTCTAAAATGACTGCTGTAGGTCGTACCATTTGACACGTACACTGGATATTATATCTGAAGGAACTGTTTGGCTACTAACTAACGTGCTAGTTTAGTGTTGAGCTAGACTGCTGAGGACGGGGAAATAGAGGTTCTAATCTTGCTCGGGTGAACTGGGGATGGTCTGTCCTAAATGTTTTTCCAATCTCCCACCACTCAAAAGCGGGTTCACCTCCTCTGTATTCAACCTTCCCGATTCCAAACCCATTAGCATGATTAGTACTTAAGCTTATAACCCAAACGGGTAGTAAGACACGGTGCTAAGTATTATTATTATAACTGTTGAGAAACTGTTGTAATTCTCTTGTATTCGTGTGGTCAATCTCCTCTCTAATAAAATACAAGTTTCACAACACTGGTTCATCTATGTTGCCAGTAGCTCCTTCTTACCCCAGCACACCACCTTCAGACATAACTGAGAGATAGGAGATTTGGCAACAGTTAACACAAAGAGAGCTAAGACAAAGATAAAACTTTTCTCCATAAGACCTGAGGTTACCTCAAAGGTGATATTAGGTGTAGATGTGTATCAAAGTTGATTCTAAAATCTCCGTACATAAGGAAGATGCACAATTTGAATTTGGTATCGATGTCATTACTGTTCTCTTTCAAAACGCTGTCATTACCGTGGCCGATATGCATTCATTGGTGAATATTGGTGAACGGCCATGATTCTGTTTGATCACTGACACTTCCAGTACTTCTGAAATTCTCAGTAAATTTCCCAACAGTGTCGTGTGTGTGATTTATCTTCCTGGGGAGTGTGTTTTGGGGAGTTCATCTGTGACAGCCTTATTATCTGGTGTCTTTTGGTGAATTCATCCGTGACAGCCTCATTATCTGGTGTCTTTTGGTGAATTCATCCGTGACAGCCTTATTATCTGGTGTCTTTTGGTGAATTCATCCATGACAGCCTTATTATCTGGTGTCTTTTAGTAAATTCATCCGTGACAGCCTTATTATCTGGTGTCTTTTGGTGAATTAATCCGTGACAGCCTCATTATCTGGTGTCTTTTGGTGAATTCATCCGTGACAGCCTCATTATCTGGTGTCTTTTGGTGAATTCATCCGTGACAGCCTCATTATCTGGTCAGGAAATTGATCTCTATGGGCACTTACTCAAAAAAAATATAAAGGGGGGGCATTAGTTAGCAATCGGGTAGAATTCTAATCACACTTGGATATCTGAAGTGGAAATTAAAATTGTTAAGTCTAACTTTGATGATCCATGATATAAATAGCTTTAACAATAATAAAAATACAGTTAGTGCGATTAATAATCCAACACCTCAAATCACATTATAATTATTTTACATATTTTAATAAGAGTAAAGAGCTTCATTTCTGGCATAGCCCAAAAATTCACAATCGGAGAAATACGGACTTCAAAATTTAAATATATGAATTAAGTGCTGGGTGACTGTGTGATTTGTACTGTTTGTATTTAAGCTAGTTTGTGATTTGCATCCTTATACAACCAGTTGGTTCATAAAGTGAAGGATAATTAGCCTTCCGTCTCAAAAAAATTACACCAGTAATTTACACAATTAAATTAATAGAACTATTTGGTTATTACAATTTTGTAAAGTTGTACGAAGCTTCCAGATGTTTACTTAAGACAGCCACAATATAATTAGTGTCTTCAAAATAATTCCAAGAAAGGAAAAAAACTTTGAATTATAATGGATAGATTTGAAATATATCACTGCTTATGAAATATTTAACATTTATTCATTTTTATAACAGGTAATAAATAGACACAGCTCGTTATTAGATGACATTTATAACGAAAGCATAAATACATTTGGATATGTCAGCACAAAATAATATAGAATCATATTGTGATTGGTATTTTTCCCTAATCATTATCCACGTACCTCATTGTGCGGTGGCATATAAGGGGACGCAAGCTAAGGCCATCTTTTTATTTTGGAGTTTTTTAATCTAAGAATTTTTCTGCCAAATAAAATAAAATATTTCTCCATTAGAAACATAAGAGTTTAACTTTATTCAGACGGTGGTATCAACAGTTCTTGAATATATTTCGTGAGGATAATGGCATTAAATTTCAAACATTTGAAATTAAGAGAAAAATTGATCATTAAATTCTAGGACACGACTTGGCAGATATTTTAGAAATATTGAGATCACCAAGTGAAGAAAATTATACTAAATGTTTTTACTGGGAAAACATTTGATTTATTTTGACCAACAAAATGTTTTGCTATAAAAACTGCAACAAAAGTTACACCCCACCTTAATGGAGAATATAAAAAATAGAAATAATATTTAGTAACAACATCAAAAACCTTTTCTTCGACTTCTATTTTGACTTTCCTCCTATGTTTAAAGATTCGCTTCTCATTTTAAAAAAAACTTCTCACACTCATATTATTTTGTAACATTGACATACTATATTCCCATGCCAATATAGGGAGGCTTGTGCTATTCTTCCACGGACCCCTTACCCCTTACTGACGCAACACCCAAAGCGGTTATACCTGGCGGTACCGCGAGTTTGCACTTTATTTCCAGGCTGAAACCGTTTCGCTCCGTTGTAACCAATGTTAAACACGCCAGCGCTCTTCTCTCCTGGGGGACAAGTCGGAACTACGTCGAAACATTAGCGGTGAATACCAGGCCAAACATATATCTCTTTCTCTCACTCAAAAACTTCCATCCAGCACGAAATATTCTACCTCTCTCTCTCTCTTTTTAGCCATGAGAATTAAACAAGCGAGGATATCCAGGAAAATTTGTTAGCTGGTTTAAATACATATGTTATTAAGTCCGAAGCATATTAGTCCTCGCTACGATTTTGGAAAGTGGAGTAACGGATCTGATATTAAATAGTAATGTTGAACCTATATATTAAAATAAGCATGGTAGCAACTTTCATCGTTGGGAATATGGTCTAAGATTAAGTTCATTTAATTTTGTTTGCTGGTGATGGAGGGTTCAAGGTGTACTGAGTATTTCCATTAATAGCTTTCCACTCTCCTTCCACTTAATTGGGGGTACACTTATTTTGAAATATACCTTTCTAGTCCCCAGAACATTAGAATAAATATTTACATATACGTGATTAAATAAATTTAAAAAATGTTATCAAATGAATTAAAGTATGATCGATTGACTGGAAGGTGACCTGGGGGTCTAGGGGTAAGGAGTCAGACTTCTGTGTTGGGGGTCCGGAGTTCAATCCTTGGTCCCAGCACGTATTTATGTGATTTCCAAACCCTTCCTTCACCTCTGACAAGACGTGTATTATTAATCACAACTTGTAAAGGTGTGGAATGCCAGGCCTCCACCGTGGTTCAGATCTCATGTTAAACTTTAGGTCCTCCATTTTATCTCACAATCACCCTACCACTACACATTAGTGTAAGTGCGTATAACCTGAACGGGTAGTAATACGCGGTAATAATAATAATAATAATAATAATAATAATAATAATAATAATAATTGGCTGGAAATTAAAAGTTCAATATCTCATCGCCACAAGGCACTATTAAATTAGTATTACTGATTTGGAAAGAGTAAGCAATTTATTCTATTAATCTCTTTTTCAAGGTCACCTACAGTAGTCCCATGGATTCTTTAGTGCTGACTGACCGCTAACAGCTGACTTCTGACAGTCAACATTTAGGTATACACCTAAATTTTGAATGTCAGAAGTGACAGCTGCTAAACACATGTTTTTTGCAGATTATATAGTTCGGCGTAGGGATACATAATTTGGTCTGGTAGCTTTCCAAAGGCGTCAGCTGTCAGCTGTTTGCTGTCAGTCAGCACCAAAGAAGCCATGGGGCTACTGTAGTTATTGGCAGGGGAAATAAAGAGAAAATGCCGCCAAAAAGTTTTGATACTGTCCAATTTCCCTAGGAAGATTTTTTTAGAAATAGTACAAATTGTTTTGTGGAAGACATTAACATACAATATTAATAAGTGTTAATTTTTATGTATTGACGATATTCTATAAAAGGTGAGATCTTCAAATTTAATGATTTGTCTTACGGGAACGTGAAAGTAGATCTAGTGACTTTTTTAAATCTTTTATTAAGGATATTCCTTTGAAAATAGGTCTGTACATAGGTGTGACTGAAGGTATCATCTTCATTGAACCTATACTTCAAGGTAATCTTCCTATTGGTAGTGGAGAATTTTAGTGACCTTATAAATAAACGTTTATCTTGATGGTAAAAAAATAGCGGTCCTAGTGGAGATTTATTGATTTTTAATTTAAAAATAGTTTTTCTTTATGGTTTGGTGACTTCTTGGTGTGGATAAACTCGATAATGATACTCTATATTTTATACTACACACTACACCTGGATGAAGTCAACCATTGGATACTCCCCCCAAAATATATAAATAATATATAATATATAAATGAATATATTAAATATATATATGCATATGTCTTTAACATGTATATTTTTTAACTTCTTATCTTAAAATAGGATATCATATTTTACTGGTGGATCATGATCAAATCACATTGTGATGTTACAAGTTATAGCAACTATAGAAACACTGGTATTTAATTTATTTTCAAATTATTAAATCTTACTCTCTTTACAAAAATCAAAAATTTTTTCTAAAACCTTTTATAGCTTGTGAATTCATGGGTTTCATGAATATTTATGCGTTCTGATTTTTTTAAACCTATTTGGCCTATAGGGATATTCACACTATTGGGGTGGGTATGAGTAAGCTAGAATTAAGGGGAAAGGTACCTGATCTTTCATGGATAGAGATTTGAAATCCATTTTCGCGGAGAAATACTGTCATAACAATTGACCAGAAATCAACCCCAGGTCTTTCTATCATTGAAGAATCCGGTCTATTGCAAGAGTGACGCTTTAAATCATGCGATTACCAAAGTGGGTATGAGTAAGGTCAAACTCAGAGTAAATGTATCAGTGCTTGCGTGGAAAGAGTGTGGGAAACCATTTAGTAAAAGAGAGAACATATACGAATAATTGGTAGAAGACCAAACCCTTAATGTCCTGTCATCATCAAACCTTAAAGAACGAGCCTTAATCTGCGTGCCCATCTTTGAAGGTACAATTCGTGAATGTATCTATATTAAAAACTCATGATACAATATCCAAACATCACATGTGTGTTCACCAATTAATGGAAATAAATGGAAGCAAGCAAAACTAATGCTGAAAATTAATTTCCCACTAAAGACTATGTCTCAAAAATAAACGTCTTCCTGACTAAACAAGAACAATATTTTGTCTGGTACTAATGAGCACTTTCTATAATTACGATATGGCACACATAAAATTATCTCAGCTCAGGTAAACAATATGATTGGATAACTTTCCTGACAAACGAATATCATTCAGTTTAAATACGCTTAATACAGGCTTCAAATTTACTGGAGCTAGTTATTAATGGGTTTAAGGAAGTAAGAATTGGACGACAAATAGGCTAACCTTGAAGTCATCTAAAAAAGTTTTTAAATACTTATTTTAGTTTACCTGTGTAACAGGAAAAATTACTTATAAGACACTCACATCGGTGAAATTGGGTCTAAACCAGGGATCTTCAACCTTTTTATGTTCTTGATCTAAATGTTACACTCAGTTTGTATTTATTGTAGATGAAGAAGAGGTCAGGGTTCTAATCATTGACAAATGTAAAGAGTTTTTTTTTCATAACTGGTCCAAATCTTCTTTTATACACATTCTTCTATTCATTTATCAGTTTTACCATTATAATCCCTGACCAATTAGATTAATTAATATACATGAGTATAATCCTAACGGGTACTGAGACGGTACGAAAATAATAGTACTCTATATTAATATCTAAATTATACATTTATTTATGAAAATTGAAAAATGACACTTGGACACGAGAATCGAGCCCGGGACCTTTATTTATACTTTTTAGTGATGATTATTCCATCTAGATATCATATTCATATTCAATTTTCAGAATATAATATTTATATGGAGTAATCCTCAATAAAAAGCATAGATAATAGCTTTGGCTATTTGATTCTTATATATGTATTTGTTTGTAATTAAGGCTTCATAGTCTACGCCCACTTTACTAATTATTCATATTCCAATCTCGTACTTCCATTACATATTTGGGAAAATTGTTAGTTGCATATAATCGATCAATTAAGATCACCAGGTATCTGATAATGCAGCCACCATCGACTCGGTAGTTGGCTTTTTGCTGCCAATAGTACAATATTAATTGTATCAATGCACAAATCATGACGAACATTATTAATTAAAAAAATAATAAATTCAAATGCTTCACATTTAGTGGTTAAAAAGCGTGATATACCATCATTTGTAAATAACTGAATTATATAAATTAATTCAAAAGAAAACTCAGATATTTACTTAGATACTTATGGATTTGTAAAAAAATAATATTTTATATTATACCATAGAACATTATTTGTAATAAAAGTTGTGAGAAAAGTTCAAAATTGTTAAAATTAAAAGCTAAATTAATATTAAGAAATCATAATAATACTAAGACAAAATATTAAAAAATAAAACACAAAAGTTAAAAATTAATCAAATCATTAGTAGAATTTTACAGTAATAAATGTTTGAATTACCATATAGTTTTAGATAAGAACATAAAATTTTTTTAATGTGTTAAATATCTGTGTGAGGGGATTACAAGCTAATTTAGATTAATGAAAAGAGTTTTTTATAAATAAATATTGTGTTCTTCGATCGTGGCTTTAAAAATCCATGATGTAAAGAATAAATATAGTCCCATTTGTAGCTCAAATCAAAGTCACGATCCCACCTTCTGGAACCTCCAGTGGTCTGTAATGTTCCCTGTCAGACCGACCAAACATACAAACAACTGGTAGTGAGAGGTTGGGGGGACCCTACGTTAGAAACCGGTGGCGGTTTTGTTTGTTGTCTGTGTAATCACACTGTCATAGGAGCCCTGTCTCCCACCCTATTCCACCCCTTTTCCAACCCCGCTGACGAGTTTGATTACAATATACGTATTTCAGCCTCTTGTTTCGAACAATATCCCCTAACGAGTTCTCAACATTTGTATATATGTGTGTGTGTATGTGTTCTTTTATTTAATTTTTGTTGAAATATTTATAGCTGACATATAAAACAAATCTCTTTTATAAGTACACAACATATAAACCAGCTTATCTCAGCACAGAAGTCATCCTAAATTTTACATACTCAACCCTAACGCTGACACATACCCTTACTAGTTGCGTCATTTGACACAAGCCACGAGTGAGGCAGTTGAGAGATACTCTCACCTTTGGTTCTAAAAATTATCAAGGATGAACGCAATATATTATCCCAGATTATCTTTAAAACAACGATCTCACACTCACACAGCATCCACAGATGTCATACATTTCAACATAAAGATAATGTAGTGAAGGAACATTTAATTAGCCATGGAAACCGGTAGATACATATAGAGAAAGTTGATTAAAATGATTTTATTTAAAATAAAGTTTAAATAGACAATGTTTAATGGCATTGCTTTTGTTCCACCATGTGCCAGGCTGTGTGCATTCACTGTGCAGTGAATAATTTTAATGCATGTAGTTAAAGTGTAATTACACACGATAGTAATATTGCACGTCTGAGCTACATCAATCTGTAGCCCAGTAGTGGAAATATTATCCAGTACTAATGTACCGTTGTCCAGGGGACGCCCGAATGTACTAATCGTACATCCTATCAGTGGAGGATCTTTCCACGTCCTGATGAGCTGAGGTGATGGTGATAGTGAGTATGAGGATGATAGTATGATGGTGATAGTGAGTATGAGGTTATATGACCAGTGTAAAAACTCACAACTTAAGTTTACTCAACCAAACCCTGCTGGCCATTGGGGTAATTCTCCTTTTGGGGAAAATACCCATAGTACCAGCCAGGAATCGAACCCGAGATCCCTAGGTTTTTAGCCCAGGTGCACTGACCACGCACTACATCAAGGTGCCGATTATGACACGCGATAAATCACAATGACATGAAAAAAATAATTTCATCATGTTTCGAATTTTTTTTATGTCATCCTGTGTGCGTCTGGCCTTAGGGCTGAGGAAGGTTGATTTTAGAGGAAGTGTAATCATATTTTCATGGAAGGAGAATGTAGAACCGATTAGGAAATGCAACCTCAATACAGCTGACCTGGTTTCTAAGCCCGATCTCACCGTCATTGGCAGTCCAGTCTATTTCATTAGTAACGCCGTAGACCATTTAGTCTCGGAAGTAGGTGGTTCGTCAATTATGTGTCGAATACACCAATAATAATAACAATAGTTTCAATTTCCTTTATTATAGTGCCGGCCAACAGTCGTGAGATCTATGACAGGCCAGAACTGAAAAGTACACAAGTACCATACAATCAAGAATAATAACAAAATAAAATAAACAACAATAGATAAATAATGATACAATATACTGGTGAATAATTACAAAACATAGAACATAACTATTAATGACAGACTATAAAAATAATAAAAATACAATTTGAGAGTACAGTAAAAGCATAAGTATTTCAAAAGCAGTAACTAATAATAATAATAGTAGTAATAATAATATTAAATTACTAATCAGTTAAAATATCTATAAAGTCAACACTGGCAATGAAACTAATTCAATTTTAACACTTTTTTTGGATGAATAGTTTACAAACGTAAGACTAGGCAAGATTGAATCTATCTCTCTAAGCTTTTTACCATGGTTTAAATTCGGTGAAGTAATTTACACTAAGCTCCACTACCAACCCCGCATACATTAAAGTGTTTAAATAGAGATGGTCTAATGGATTATGTGTTTCCATCCGAGGGGGGGTGTAAATGAGTATCGATTGTTCTACATCGACACAATTTACGTTTTAGTTTCCCCCTGGTGGTAAATTTGGCTCATAGGCGGAAATATTTTGAAAACAGCAATTTTCTTTCATTTCCTTTGTTTGATTATTTTTTAAAGTTTTAATCAATACGGTTAAAATACAGCTTTGAGTTTTACTTCCTCTTGACCCCTCGGAGAGAGAAGTAATGTAATGGTAAAAAAAAAAATCAAATTTAACTTTTGATAAATGTCGTAGTTTTCGCGATACCGTCTGCCTGTCTGCCTGCATATCTGTATCTTGGCCTAGAGCTGAAAGTATTTTACCAACTGGGCTAAACTTTGTATCTAAGATTTTCATAGGTACCCCCCTCCCCCCCAAGTGTTTTGGAAATTAAATAAAATTAAAGTTAGTTTATTTAACAGTAAAAATAGAAATAATCGATTAACTCATAAACAGTTTTAATGGTTTTGATAAAACTTTGTACCTAAGGTTCCCAGGTTTGATTCTCGGCTGGTACTTTTGGTATATTTCATGACAATGGCATTACTCTAATGGTCACCAAGGTTTGGTTAATTAGTCTAGTTCCACACGCTCATGCTCACTATCACCATCACCATCACCTCATCTCATCGGGACATGGAAGGAGCCTCCACGGAAAGGATGTACGATTAGTACATTCGGGCGACGATGCATTTGTAGTGGCTCATATTTCCCCTACTGGGCTACGATTGATATAGCCCAGACGCGCAATATTAATATGTATTAATTAATAAATGTATTAACGTTTATAATAACTTGGTTATGTATTGAGATTGAAATCCTTCTTTATTAAACACACAAAACACAGTAAAGGCTCAGTGCGAGCCTTGAGCTGGCTTTGAAACACATGTTGTTTTTAAAAAAAATCAGGTTCAAGTGAAGTTAAGATACAGTTTTAAATCTAGACCTGGATTAAGCTCACTACGATACTTATTTTGTATAAAGGTATAAGAAGAGAAAACCATCCCAAGAAGCTTCGTATTTCTAATTGGCAACAGAAACTTAAATCATCTTGTTGATACGCCGTTCATATTCTCTGCTGATATTTTCTCAGAATGTTAACCTGAAACTGACTTCCGAGGAAAGGAACAAGGGTGGATTAACATCTTACAAGAATCAACTTAATACACTAGGCTCTTACAGAAAGAGATTTTACAAACAAGACGAGTTATTACATTTGAATACATTAATTGGGTAGCTTTATTTGTTTACTGTGTAAAATTATCTTCAAGCCTTGATGAATCTAGTTTAACATATTTATATTTGCTTGGAAATATCTCAAAGAAAATCAGCTTTACACGTTAGTATTTTATCTATAGCTTAATGGATTTTTTTTAGCACCACGTCTTACTATCCGTTCAGGTTATAAGCTCATGTACTAGTTACTATAATCGTTTAAGTGATTAGAAAGGTAATATTTAGAAGAAGTGTACATACAATTTCGTGGTGGAAGAGTGTAAAACCATTTTGTAAAAACTACCCTCAGTACACCCGACTGAGATTTTAATCTAGATCTCACCGTCATCGGCAATCCAGTCCAACATGAAAATAGCGCGTTAAGCTATACGGCCACCGAGGTGGGTTTTTGTAATAATATTCTTTTAGTAATATTTCAGAGAATAATGGCTATCGACTTTAATATTTTCTCTGTAGTCCAATGGACATTAAGCTGACATTGAATCTAATGTTTAGTTATAAATCTTTCTACATAAATTTGAAGCTGCTATTTTAACTAATTTCGTAATGATTTAAGGTACAATTTATCCTCGCATATCCTCCTTTACCCGAAATAGCCCCTCATTGCACTTATCGTATTATTCTAACGGTAAGTCTACATTCCCAAGGAAACATAGATAAGGTAAGTATTTTAGACACCTTCATCTTTGGCAGAATCATCTAAGGCGTCACTTTCGTGTTAGACAGGCCTGCTTATGACGGGAAGATCCAGGTATGATCTACTGAAGTTGGTTTTCTTTAATTGTTCCCCACTCTCTTTCCAAGCAAATGCGGTTAGCTTACTTCTAAAGTGATTATTTTTTCATCCCCACCTGATTATATTAATTTGGGGTGAGAGATAAAGAAAGTAAAATAGAACGTAGTAAAACTCTATGGATTTGTCAAGCTTTACAATTTTGTATTTATATTATACTAGCGGTCCCGCACGGCACTGCCCGTGACCCATTGTGGTATAAGAATTAGATAAGCCCCCCATGCCCGATTTCAAAAGAAAATGTTATATCTGAAACGTTATTCTAAACCAGATTAAGAATATTTTCTTCAAAAATTTGTTAAAAGTAGCCTAATTATAAAGCTAATTAAAAATTTCAAAAATCCTGCTTTGAATTGCATTTGGACCCCCTTTCGTCCGCCTATGTTTAAAATTTCAGATCTTTGCGTGCGGTAGGTATGGCTGGACATCACACCCAAACTAACAAACACTTCCTTTTATTATTATAGATGAAGGATAGGTGAAATATTGTGTTTCTAAAAATGCTCTATCAAATCCTTATCAAAAATTAATCAATAAGCAAACAAAATTTTCAACAATCATTGTAAATACTTGGATCATTCCGGTCATATAAATACTAATAGTTTTTAATCGTGTCACATGTCTCTGAAAAATTTACAAAATAATCTCAATGTATTTTTTATTGAATTAATTTGGTATGTTTAATTATTTTGTGCCGATATTACGTTATCGGACGCCCAGTGTTCCCGTAAACCTCCGCGAGAGAACCTGGCCGGCTCGCGGAGGGTTTTCTCCCGCGGGAAGAAGTATTTCGCGTGGTTGGCGAAGAGAGTATAGAGAACCAGTGTGGTTTTTTTGAAGTAAAGAGGGTGGACCAACGCCCCTCATGAATTGGTAGGAAGGTTCGAAAAAAAAGTGTTGTACAACAAAAATTTAATCGTAGTTAGCAACTGTGTAATATTATGAAATAAAGTAATGCCTTACAACATTAATTAGTTTGTACAATTTGATTAGAACTTTGTGCAAGTTTAATAGGAACACCAGGTGTATTTAAGCTAGCGTTAATTTTACTTAAGATAGGAGTGTAGTAGATGCGAGAAAATATTTGTATTTTTGCAGTTTTTATATCAAAACTTTTTTTGGTCAAAATAAATCAAATATTTCTCTAGTAGAAAGATAGTCTAAATTTTTTTTCATACGATGACCTCAACAGTTCTTGAATATCTGTCAAGGGTGTTCTAGAATTGTGTGACAACATTTCCTCTTCATTTAAAATGTTTAGCATCTAATGTCACTATTCTCATGATAGATGTTCAACAATGGTTGATATCACCATGTGAATCAAATTAAGCTCTTAAGTTTCTACATGAGCTACATTTGTTTTATTTAGGCCAATACGGGTTTTGCTATACAAAACTACAAAAACATTGTCCCTTACTCGCCACCTTTATACTCACACTTTAACGCCATATGTAGTCTACAATACAAAAAGCAATTTTGTTTTGAATAGCTCTGACGATATTTGATTTATATAAAAACAGTTTTGTACACCATACTACTGCGCTGATCATAAACTTAGCCAATAATTGTAATATAAGGTTTAGTTGATAAAAACATGAAAAAATAATTATTTAATTAGTTTGTTGATGTGCTAGTTTTACTTTGATATTTTATACATATACTATTATATAAAGTTACTTTATTAAATTAATAGAGACTTGAATCGATGTTTGAATGGTCTAAAAAAGGTGTCACTCTTACATTAAATTGTACTGTGATGATAAGGATTCGAATACCAATAGGTTATACTGAGGGTGGTTTTTCATAGTTGGTTTTTCTCTCTTCATCCGCGTAGATGCGTATACAATTCCTCTAAATCCAACATTTCTCGTCCCTAACACATTAGCGTAATTATTACTTATGTTTCTAACCTGAACGTGTAGTAACAAAATAGAATATAAATAATTTATTCAACATTTAATCTGAACGTACTTTGATTAAAGCCATAAAAAAAACTAATATAAACTTTAGTGTTCAACAATGAGGTGGCCCAATGGCTGAATAATTTTATAATAATAGAAATTGATAAAATAAAAATAAAATAAAAATTAACAACTTTAAATTTAATTAAGAAAACATACCTAGGGAAAGAGGAAAATTCTGGGAAAAAAATATAATGCAAAGAAGATGTCAGTCACCTTTATGTATTAGATTTTTACCATAATATTCCTCTTTCCGTTGGTGGTTACTTTATTACACTGGCGCAGCCAAGGAGGGGTTTCAGGGCTGAACCCTCCCCCCGGGACCCACTACCCACCTTCTCATCCCTAAAGCTGTTGAAATCATACATGAGGAGCTTATAATTTTATAAATCAAATTTCTATATTACAATTTATTGAAACCTGAATGTTTGTATATTCTAGCAGTATGCATGTATACAAATGTGTTCATAAAAACTTAATAGTATTAATAATGACATAATTATGATCTTGTTTTATGAATTTTAAATTATTTTAGATATTATTGTATTTCTTTTGACGCATTTGCATTTTGCAATACTTAAATTTTCAAATTTTCCCGTGGGAAAAACCAATGGACCCCACTTAGTTGGTCAGTGAAACTAACTCCCCCCACCCCCCACCACCACCACCACAAACAAATCCTGTGATTGAATTTATAATTATTAGTTTATTTTTCCATTTTATTTATTTTTATCAATTTCCATTATTATAAAATATAAATTTTAGGAAATTACCATAAATATTTTCAGTTTTTTTCTAGGCTGCATATTTACCCTTCCAATTTAGAATTAAAGTCCGTAATCAATTTTTTTTGTTCTGAAGTGCAATATGTGTTTTTGACGTATTTAAATCACAATCTGAAAGCTAATCAATTCTCTTGGCGATGGCATTATAATTCGCAGAATCCATCTATTTCTCAGTGGTTTCCTTTTCTTTGGATGTCCGTCATTAGTGACGCTCCAAATGGCGTAATGAGACGGATACAATATTAGAATATTGGAAATATCCTGCTTTCTAGAAGTGGTGACAATAAATTGGATTTTTTTAAATACATAGATAAATACTAACCCATTTAATTGCTAGTCATTCAATCTACACCCAATATTACCGTTAAGGGAACTGTAGGTCCTATGGAGAAAATATTTATTTTATCTATCTTTTTTGTGTGCTAAGCGTTGCCAAATCTCATTTATTCTATATTCAAGGGAGGATTGACCACACTAAAACAAGAAAATGGCAATGTTGTTTCCAAATGCTAATCATACATTTACCTCAGAGATGAAATTTATTATA
Source organism: Timema genevievae (assembly GCA_902155825.1). NCBI lineage: Eukaryota > Metazoa > Arthropoda > Insecta > Phasmatodea > Timematidae > Timema > Timema genevievae. The sequence goes on from CABFWO010000479.1 coordinate 210,817, forward strand.
ATTTGGGTGGCAAAAAGTGTATGGATAAAAACTTTACTTTCTTATGATATAATGTTAGAATTTAAAAGTAAAGATTTTATATAGTCTATAAATTAATTTGATATTGTATTTTAGTCCTACCAAAGAGATCATTTAAAATGTAGGGCAGCAGTTCCCAACTTTTTTTCACTTGCGTACCCCATGGAAGCTCATTTCCATTAATTTTACCCTTAATATTAGCAAAATGTTTAGTGTATAGTATTGTGTATAGTATTGTGTAGTGTATTTACATTAATTTAATTAATTGATTTATTAATTATAAAAGAAAACCCGCACCACCCTTCACTATCGCGTTGAGTTAATTTTGCAAATTTTAACTGATATTTTGTCTCACACTTCTGGCCTGTGTGGGGATTTTTCCACCATTATTCAAATATTTTTGCGAACCCCTAAATGTCCTGGCACGTACCCCTGAGGGTACGCTTACCCCACGTTGGGACCTACTGATTGTAGGGCAAACCACCCTCTTCTAATGTGCTCCAATAAAGTTATACCCCCTTTAAGGATAAAAAACATAATTTTATATTTATTCTCCAATACTAATTAGTTTGTACCAATTACCTTGATTTTTTATCGTCTACATTTTAAACACGTAAAAATTATGTAACTTTATTTAAAATTGTATGTTTATCTATAAGAATGAAATTTGGCTGTCCTCTTGGTCTAGTGGCAAGTGTCCCTGGCTACTGAAATAGAGGTTCCAGGTTCGATTCCTGAAGGCATAATAGGTATTTTTCCATTAAGAAAACTGTTGCTCTGTCCACCACGGTCGGGTTAAACAGTCTAAAGCTAGATTTAAGATTTCCACTGGCTTCACGCATTCATAATCACCATCACCATTATCTTATTGTGGGTACGACGTGTAGACAACCTCCAAGGTGTATGAAGACCTCTGTGCTGGGAGTCCAGGGTTCAATCCTCGGCCCCGGCACAGATTTATCTGATTATCAAACCCTTCCTTCACTTCTGACAAGACGTGTATTAATCACAACTTGTGAATGTGTGGAATACCAGGCCTCCACCGTAGTTCGGATCCTACGTTAAACTGTAGGTCCTCCATTTCATCTCAAAGTCACCCTACCATTACACATTAGCGTAAGTGCGTATAAACCGAACGGGTAGTAAGATGTGGTGATAATAACAATGTATGATGGGCAACCTTCAGTTTTCACAGAGTGGCTAAAAGCCAACATTCACAGGGGACAGAACTAGATAATGCGTTTCACACGGTCAAATATTCCTTACGCTAAGGAAAAAAAATTATTTTTTAAATGTGAATAACGAGTACAGTATCTGCTGATTCAGTATCCGCGGTTTCAGTTAGCAGCAGTTTATCACTGACCAATTTTATTTATTTGTATTTAAAGAAATTTGGTTTTATAAGTTTCAAACCACGCGCCAAGCGAAAACCGGCCATACTTATCAGCATCAAAAACGCGCCTACTATGGACATTGTGCTTTAATATCATCATCATTATAATCAGCATCAGCATCAGTGATCGTCGCAATAAGATTTAGCACAACATCTTACTACCCGTTTGTGTTGAGCCCGACTGCTGAGGACGGGAATATCGAGGTTCGAATCTCGGTCGGGTGAACTGGGGTAGTTTTTCCGAAATGAATTTCCACTCTCCCTCCACGCAAATGTGGGTTCACTTCCTCTAAATTCAACCTTCCCAATTCCTAATACATTAGCGTAATTAGTACTTAAGCGTATAGCCCAAACGGGTAGTAAGACGCGGTGCTAAATAATAATAATAATTATTATTATTATATTGGATTCACGCCCAACTGTTTTGGGACGAGAGCACGTATTATCTTCCTCTTACCTTGGATCTAGGTTATCAATCTAGGGAAACTTCTAGGCATGATGACCATAGATATAAACTTGCTGGAATATAATCCAATCTAATTACTCGTATTAAAGTAAGGCGTGTCGATTGGACGGTGAATCACCTCGGGACATCTTGTTTGATGTAAATTGACTGTGTGTGTGTGTGTGTGTGTGTGTGTGTGTGTGTGTGTG
>CABFWO010000479.1:213355-252239 GCA_902155825.1 Timema genevievae
GTGTGCGTGTGCGCGCGCGTGTGTGTGTGTGTGTGTGTGTGTGTGTGTGTGAAGTTTAATTGGTTGGTCTGAGGCGTAAGGGTGAGGGGTTTAGAACAACTTTACAATTCCCCTACGTTGTATCTTCCTCCCTCTTGCCCCTTTGCAGTAGCTAATGGAGGTAAACTTACTCTTTAGGTGTAGACCAGGGTTCAAGGAAGCCTGTGGATTGATTTAAAGTGAGTGGAATATATGGTTTATCTAATATGAAGAGCTTCTTGGATGACGAACGTTACCTAATAGGACATCAAAACCCTTCAGAATAACTAACTATAATTCCGCCTCGGTGGCGTAGTTAGCTAACGCGCTAGTTTCATGTTGAGCTAGACTGACGAGGACCGGGAGATCAGGGTTTGAATCTCGTTCGGGTGAACTGGGGGTGGTTTTCCCTAAATGGGTGTCCACTCTCCCTCCACGCAAATGTGGATTCACTTACTCTATATTCAACCTTACCAATTCCTAAACCATTAGTTTAATTATTGCTTAGGCGTATATCCTAAACGGGTAGTAAGACACGATGCTAATTATATATAATAACTAACTATAGTGTGATTTTGGGAGGAAGAACAGTAGAAGCTAGTTACTAAACTTACAAAACAATTTTAATATTTTCACACATCGAGTCTGCAGCCATCACTTCTTCATGATAATATAAATACCTATAGAATAACACAAATAACAAAGTAAATTATTATTATTATTATTATTAATCTCAAATAAATATGTTTGAATTTTCTATAATGTTCTTCCAACTAAAATCGGTCTATACTCATTTGCTGTTGCATTATAGATTTAATTCTACGATAAATTTAAGTTATAGAAAGTCATTGCTTTTAAATCTCTTCTATGTTGGCTGCACGATTTATGGTATCTTTGGTGTCATTTACTGCGTCATTCTAACTTTTATTTTTAGCATTGCACTCGTTTGGCTTATACGTCTATGTACTAATTACGATCATGGTTTTGGGAAGTAAAAAAAGCTATATTTAGGGTAAGTGTACCCACATTTGCGTGTAGGAGTGAAGAGAGAGTTGAAAATCATTCTGGAAAAATCACCCTCACTATACTCTACCGAGATTCGACCCTCAATCTGCCCGTCATCGGCAGTCTAGTCTACTGCAAGAGTAGTTATTTAGACCATGTGGCCACCGAACCAGGCTGTCACTCTTATGTTAGACTGAATCACTTGTGATTGGGATATCGAGTTTTGACCACCAGTTGCGTGTATGTGCATGTTTATTTCCTAAATACTTTATCATTCTGTCTCAATGCAAATGTGGGTATAGTTTCTCTGATATTATATCTTATTATCCTTTGTTCCATTATCGTAAATTAATTTACGCGTATATTCTCATTTGGCACTAAGGAGGAATGATAAAAACTACGATTTATATAAAAAACATTCAATGGTTCTTATTTATTAGCTAATTTGATAAGTCAATGCCAACCAAAGGACTTTATATTAGCCCTCTAGTCCATTACTTTATTAAAATGTAAGTCATTAATATTAATACCCCATTTTATATTTTAAATATGCATACTATTTTTTTCATCTTCTTTGGTTTCCTCGATGAATACAATTTTTTTTAATGAAAATAATTTGACGGTTTGTTTCAATACGTTGTTAAAAGGTTACACTTGTTATTAAAGTGAAAAAACCAGTTTTAGCAATTTATTTAATATTTTATCCCCCTTTAAAACTAAAATGTCCTCTTATTCTTTTTATATCTTTCTTGCTTTTATCTTCCATTTCCAATTCCTGTGCCGATTCGGTTTCTTTCATTTGTTATGTCAAGGAAAGTTAGATGGTTTTTTTTAGTTTTTTTTGTGTGGAATGTGGATTTCCCTCATGTTGTATACCAAGAAATGCTAAGGGTGGGGGGTAATGGGGTAAGGGTAGGAGTTATTGGATATGCTTAGGCATCTCCTAGTGAAGTCTGCAGAAAGAGGCCTCCTCTGTCGTAAGAGAAACAAAAAAATGTTATTTGTTGCTCTTTTTTTATTCTTCTAGATAGCGTTCAAGGAAACTTATTCAAACAAACGAAAATATATATATATATATATATAAATATATAAACGACTTTTACCCAGTTGATTTCTTACTTTACTAGGTTTTTAAAACAATCCAGAAATACAATTTTGGCGATACATCTATTCTTCAAAAGAATCTCCTATCTTCGTTGATAATAAGAATAAAAAAATAAGAAAAAAAAAATTGACAGTTTAAAATTGGAATGTAGGTAATCAAGTTAAGTATCCACATTACTTTACTAGGCCTATATTATAATTACTTTTACTACAAATTAAGTTTGTACACTAGTTTCACATAATTTTATATCATATATATTCTTCTTATAGTGTTAATATAGTAAATAGTAGACTAAATAATATTGATATTTAATCACACATATAATTAAATGTAAAATATCATCTATTTTAAATCACCCTATAAATTAATTTAAATATAAAAATGATTGATTAAATAGAGAAGCTATTATAGTGGCTAGGTATGGTTAAAGCTGCATCTAAATATTTTATTGGCAAATTTAAAAAAAAATTATAACTAGACGCGGGAATTGAGCCTCGGAAAAAAAATCTGACTGAAGAATGACGCTGGTCATGGGACAGCTCCTAGATAGCTCAAAGGCAAACGTTACGTAATAAGCCAAATGCCCCTAGCTAAATATCCTTTTATAATTGTTATTTTTCAATATAAAGAATATAGATTATTAATATTATTATTATTATTATAATTACATGAATTACTAAGGAATAGGATATGAGCAGAATGAAAGAGGGAAATGAGATTCCTGAGAAGCAGGATTGGTGTGACACAATTTGATAGGATGAGAAATGAGAGAGTAAAAAGAATAATAAAGGAAGATCCAATACAGGACAAGATAGAGAAGGCACGACTAAGGTGGTATGGAGGACATGTGAGAAGAATGGAGGAGGAAAGGATGTCCAGGAGGATGTTGGATATAAGAGGCCGAGAGGAATACCAAGGGAGAGATGGCTGAAGGGAGTAAGGAGGAGTTTGGAGGATAGAGGAGAAGACTGGAACAAGGTGGAGGAAGAGAGGAAGACCTAGGGACAGATGGCTGAAGGGAGTAGGAAGGAGTGTGGAGGATAGAGGAGAGGACTGGAACAAGGTAGAGGAAGAGAGATGATGGGAGGAAAGGAGGTGGTGGAGAGGTTTATGTTCCAGAAAGACCCAGCCACTGGCTAGAAGCTGTTCATGATGAAGATGATGACAATGATGATGATAACATTAATGAAATATAATTTATTTTAGACTCTAAAATCACACATCATGTCTGGGATGTACGAACTTCTGTTATGTTTACTGGGGTTAGGGATTATGAAGATATAAATTAGTGGAAATACACCCGCATTTTCTTGTGGGGATAGTAAGAAATCATTTATGATCCAACATCCTTAATACAAACTGCCTAAGCTATAACCACGACCTACTAAATAATTGGAAAATCATAACTGATTAGACTGACAGTCAATTTGCCCATCGATGCTAGTAGTTATATAATAAATTGACAATTTTTTTTTCCAAATCTTCCAAACACTACATGTTTTAATTAAAACCTACCTTCGGACCAGTTTACGTTTAGAAGTACATCCATCCACGTGTATAAATTGTAAAAAATGGTCAAACACAAGTCAGTGGGACTTTTGTTCGACTCCGTGTGGCGATGAGTAGGGTATTTGCAATTTAGGGCCGTTTTACCAGAACTAGCTTTGTATGAAAATATAAAAATTGAGTTTTATAAATAGTCTCATCTATTTTATTCATTCAGATCTATTCCTAAGAAATTAAGTTTAGCATGATGTAATTGGCTGTTTTTCAATAATTATTATTTTTTAAATATTAAGTTTTTTTAAAAACTAGCTTTCCTTAAGCAGGTATTTTACCAAAGCTTGCTGTGTTTAAAAAATAAGAACTCTTCTTCTGAAAACTATTAATTTTTGACAAAGTTAATTTAAAAAAAAAAGTTTGATTACAGTCTCTTTCTAAAATTTATTTCCATGTTCTGATGTAATCAATCAGTTTAAAGTGTACTTTAAATAAATCAAATAAATAAATAGCATACCAGTTCTAAATCCAAAGAGATCTCACATTTTTTTAGGGCTATAAATATTTATATAAACACACTCTTAAAATTGAAAATAATTTCAGATAAAAAATAAAAATTGAATCGAAAGACCTATGGTGTGTACTCCATTACATTTTCCGTGACGTTATCTCGTATTTCCGTGATGCCGTATTTCTCGGTGATGTTGATGTATCTTTCATATCCTGTGAGGAGTACAACCTAAGAAAAATGGGTCTGACCCTCGTACCGACCTCTATACGGTTCCAGAAGAAATCCTTTTGACAACGAACTACCCTCTTGCTCTCAAGCGTCAGGGGTGGAAATGGTGGGCTGGAATCTACGTGTGATGTCATCTGAAATTACATATGGTCCTTTGAGAGTGGGTTTGTTTTTATAGGACGTTTTTTTTATAACAATGCCGAAAACTATAGATTTACTAAAAATAAATTTACAGAGGATTTAAAATTATTCTTAGTAAATTTAGTTAATTTTGGCCTGTGATTCCTTTCCAACCAAAGTATTTATGTGAATATTAGACCTTGCTCATCTATATGTTTAACTGTACGGTGCACTCCACAGAATTTCTCTCGCTTTTATCTTAGAATATATATTTATTACAATCTCGTAAGATTCGTGAAATTGGTATCTTTAATAATACTACAATTTTACAATGATAAGTTATTTTGCATCTCAAATAGTTGCGAAGAAATTATGAAAATTAGAATTTTTACTCAGTCATTTTCATTAGAAAATGAAAATTTTCATAAACTGTGTATATGCATTAAATTTATTCAAAGACGTAAAATAAACTTTGAGAACATCGATTTTCTATCTTTTAACTCTTAGATTTAGGGTTAGATATCTAATTCCAAAAATCTCCTGGGTGGAACTTATGAGAACCCCAGATACCAAGTTTTAGCTCAATCAGTTAAATAGTTTTGGCTCTATCCCGAGAGACAGACGGACAAACAAACAGATAGATGGCATCCCGAGAACATTTTTTATTTTATTTTGGGGTGTCATGAAACGTTACCATTTATCAAAATCTTAAGTTCGATTTTTTTGACGATCACAATACTTTCTCTCCAAAGTGTACAAGAGAAAGTAAAAAGGTTAAATATATCTGGTTCTTATTGTTATTACAGTCAAAATATCTATTTTTTGAAAAATCTTTCTTAGGGTTTGAGGTATAAATATCTCAAGAAAGGGCGTATAAAACCAATTTTTCTACGTGGTTGAGGAGAGGTGCACTATAAAAATTTTACTTTCCTTAACACAAAAAATGTTTTATGCTTATATATGGCCCCCCCTCTAAGGGGAGTTCATCAAATGAGAACCAGATATGGACCCCCAAACCCAACCACCCACATTTTTTACTGCCTTTATATCGAGGTAATTTTCCAAGTTATTTAAAGTAGATATATTTATTTAGTTATCAATTTAGACAAAATCCAATGAGTACTCTTTTCAAGATTACATACATATTATTCATGAGAATATAAATTGCACACTTAGTTTAAGGAGTCAATTTTACACCATATGTACAATTTGAAAAAAGTAAAACCATATTTACGTCACTCGTCCTAGACTCAAAGAACTCCCTTACCAAATTTTGTTAGAATTCGCCAAAGCCCTTGCATTAATCAAGGAACAGACAGACAAATAAAATAAAAGTTTTAGTCAAGACCGCATTTATCTCTCCATTTTTGGTCGGTTAAATTTAATTATAACATTATATTAAAGTGAAATAATAAAATTAATTTACCTATAATTGAATATTATTATGCTAATTTATGCGCCATGTCTTACAAACTGTTCAGGACATACAATTTTAACTCCACTAAAGGTGTAGGTTGGAGTAGATATAATTTAAATGCTAATTACCATTATTTACCTCGAACTAGAATAAGGAACTGTTTTGTAAGAGGAATAAACCTCAATAGACTCGACCAGGATTCAAAGTCTGACCTCCATGTTACCATTATACCAACGCAAAGGTATAAACATTAGTTCGTGTTTTCCCCACTATGGGTATTATTATGGCTAATTGCATTAAGCAAGTTCGTGTATTTTAATTAATTTTATTTTTAATTTAATTTTAATTAATTATTTAAATTGAGTAAATATTAATTTGATAAATATTTAAAGGAATTAAAAAGCAAAACATGCTTTAATTGAACGTTTCTCTTAACTAAATAATGAAACTAATATAATTTAAAATAAATATATGTTACTCCGTGTTTAAACAATGAGGAAATTTTATTAAATGAAAAACTTAGATTTTATATTTAATTAAATAAAATGATCAACATAATAGCCACCAAAATAATTATACCAACCTTGGAACTAGAAATAACCTTAGTAATAATTTTCGAAATTACTATAAATGTTTGGTTGTAAAATGTCGAAACAAATTCTTTCTATATTTATTTTTAAAATACAACATTTTAATTGTTTAAACAAACTTAACTTTGAGGTAGCGTGCTATGGTATAGAATCCATTCTCAAGATACACTATTATCAATAATTAATATATCTCACTATTTGGTTATTATTTGTTCAAAGGGAGAAATAAAACGAGATTGTTTCTATCCGAGCCGAAAAAAATATTAAAGTTGACATATTTATAAAGTATATTTTATTTAAATTATCTGAAAATTATTTCTAATCAGTGTGATTAATTTCACTAGTACAATCTTTTACAATCCTTAGAAAATAATTGGTATACTTTTACCACATTATTATTATCATACTTACATACATTCTCTACGGCATTAGGAACTCGAATGTTTATTGTCGCAAACAAAAATTATGCCACTCATATTTATTTCGAGCTAGTTCTGTCTAGTTTACCTCATTACACATTATCCATATCTTGAGCTAGTTTTATCCAGTCCACCTCACTACAACCTATCCCTAACTTGAGCTAGTTCTAACCAGTACACCTCATTACACCCTATCCCTATCTTGAGCTAGTTCTATCCAGTACACCTCATTACACCCTATCCCTAACTTGAGCTAGTTCTATCCAGCCCACCTTATTACATCCTATCCCTAACTTGAGCTAGTTTTATCCAGTCCACCTCATTACACTCTATCTTTAACTTGAGCTAGTTCTATCCAGTACACCTCATTACACCCTATCCCTAACTTGAGCTAGTTCTATCCAGTCCACCTCATTTCACCCTATCCCTTTCAGGTCAATTCTAATATTATCCTCCAATCTGCGTCTTTGTCTTCCCAATGGTCTCTTCCTATTAGGTTTACCAGTCAGTAAAACAAACCAGACTCTAGACTCCCCTATTCGCAATGCATGTCCAGCCCACCATAACCTGCAAGACTTCATTAGCCTAATAATGTATTGTGAAGAGTACAAGATACTATAGTGAGATTTTTTTATAACCTATTCCTTCGTTAAAAGCAAAAACGATTTTTCAGAATATATCCTTTACAGATTCATAATATTAAAACCAAACATGGATTTAAAAATATGTCTAAGATGCCACTTCCCAGCCGATTAACCAGAAAACTAGATAGAAGATTGCTCTATAGCAAGAAAACTCATCAAACTGCTTTTTTCTGTGCTCTTCACTCTACAACAGAGAAACTTTTATCAGTTTATTTGGTATTTAATTTCTAAATTATAATTTGCTGGTTTTGTTTTATTTTTTAAAACATATTAAAAGGTTTCATTTTCTAAATTACATAGAAACCATAAAGCTGCATTGCGTTGTTATACCTGGTTTGAGCTGTATTATTTACCTAAGTAAGTTGTTATCCGTGAGGGTAATACGTGCTCTTAAGCACCGACCATCTTACAAATGAGCTAACCATTTAATTGCCCTTATTAGTGTCTCATTTTGCTCTAACAGCTCTGTTAGCTGCTCTTTTAGTTTTTAAAGCTTTTAGTTCTACTGATTCAAGAAGGCTTGGTTGTCTTATAATTAATAGGTTCACACGATTTTTCTGTGCATTTATATATTATGTGCTATCTTTATATAATAGAAATAATAGTTGTACAAATAGATTGGATAATCTTGTTGATAAATAGGATATTCAAAAATAAATTTATAAATTAAAAAAATAAAGGGAATATATTGACTATTGTTAATGGTCCAAATCCATCAAATAAATGGAATTATAAGGCACACACACACACACATATATATGTTAAATAGCAATATGTTTTGAACCACGTAAAAGGAATAATTATAATCATAAGTTATTTTAGAATGGAATTGGTTGGGGTGGGAATCAAAATTTGAAAAATAAACATGTCAGTAATAACTTAAGTTTCGGTAACTATTGTCTGAATATTACTATAAGAAGTTTCTGGTAGGACGAGCTCTTTAGAAAATATTTTTTTTTGTCAATATTGATAGCAGATTTTAATATCATTGATATTATTTTATAAGTACTGATATTCTATGTCATAAGTAACAACTTCAGCTCACATAGTTTGATGTATGAATACATTAAAATATATTTATTGACATTTATAGCGGTCAAATAAGCTTCGTCCTATGCAAATTTTACTGTACTTTGGCTAACTATTTTATGTTGTAAACAATATTTGACCAAATAACCTTCCCTCCAGGGATATAAAATCGCTAAAATTTGAAGCATTACTCGATGGAAAATATTGATCATTCAAAATTAAATATCCAACAACATTTCACCACTAGTTCATCAGGTTCTAATTTTCAAAAACTGCGAGTGCAATTTACCTGCACACTCCATGTTCGATTAAACAACACGATTCCAATTTAATACAATTACATCTCTTGTAATTAGCTAAGTGTGGGTCGATTGATTGATAGGTCATTACAAACATAACGTTACAGATTGGGTGCAAAAGATAAATAACTTTGATACAGAAAAATTCGCAATCAACGAGAGTGATGTATAACAGTGTTTCTAAAAGTTTTGGTTATGGATGACTACAAAATAGAAGTTATGTGCGTTAGTAGACCACTGGGGCTCTGTGAGTAAAGGAGGGGGTAGGTATGAAAATAATGCGAGAAAAACATTATTCTTAGGTAATTCAATTTCAGGAATATACATACAAGACAAAAACTAATCGGAGCATAACAGTTGGGCCACGTGAGCCCTTTGTCCCAAACGTTCCTAGCTTGGTTGGGCCACGCTCACTGACCAGGAGGGCTGTAACAGACAATAGACTTACGAGTAGATATGAATTCAACCCCACCCAATTTTTTTGCCTTGCATTAGGATACGATAGGTTAGGTTAGGTAAGGTTAGCTTAGCTTAGCTTAAAATTTGGCTGTGTCTTAATATCTATCACTTGATGTTTTTCATTCAGCTTGAGATAACATTTACGACCATCCTAAATGGATCACCACAAAAGCCGGGGCTGAGCAAGTCATAACAGTAATACATATCCCAATTGTAGTAAGTCCAAATTGATTTATTAAATTAAAAGTTAAAAATTGAATTTAATTATTTAGTAATAGTTTTTATTAACTTTAAATAAAAAGTTTTAACTCTTTTAAAAAAAAATAATTTTTCATATTTGCTGACTTAAGTTTGGTACAGAATAATTATTTTTCTACGTGACTTGTGTCTACCAAAGGAAGAATTAAAGCATAGTATGGGTATTTCATATTTTATCATTTGCATTTCAAATTTTTTAATCATATGTGATTGTCATAGCACTGAGCAATGTTTGGATGTTTGTTTTGATTTACATAACTTTCTTGGACGTACGTGACTGAAAGCTCTGGCTTATCTAATATGATGTAACAGATTATAAATATTAAAGAGGAATGCTGACTACTCCTAACAATGTTGCTCTAGTTGGGGAGTAAAGGGGCCAGATCGAGCTATAAAAGTATTTATTTTGTTGACATCATGGCCAACACATTATCACCAACTTCGGAAACAGTTACTCTGTCCGACGACGGACCATAGCAGTCTAGATCTTCGGTTCATCAGTAGCACTTGTGCTTAGAGGGCAGCTGTCAATCCCAGGGTCTCGAGCTCGAGTTCTGTAGGGGGTTGGCGACATGATTGACATAATTAATTAATTATTATTAATTAACTTCCTGTGATCCTGTGGACCACTTGATAAGCCACCGTGAACCTCCAATGGCCCGAGGACCACACTTTGAAAAACACTTATGTAGACTATTCTATCAAACTGACTGATTACAGCTACTTTGTTAGTTTAAATTAAACTAAACTAACCTTGTATAACATAGCCCATCCTAACCTATCTCAACCTAACCTTTAAAATATTATTTACCACTTGAGCCAAACAGGTTTTGTTTTATGTGGAATAGCCGGTTAAAATAATAATAAAACCCACCTCGGTTGGCTAACGCGCTAATTTCGTGTTGGGCTCGACTGCCATAGACGGGGAGATTGAGGTTCAAATCTCGGTCGGGTGAACTAGTGGTGGTTTATCCTAAATGGTTTTCCACTCTCCCTCCACACAAATGCGGGTTCACTTCCTCTAAATTCAACCTTCCCCATTCCTAATCCATTAGCGTAATTAGTACTTAAGCGTATAACCCGAACAGTTAGTAAGACGTGGTCCTAAATAATAATATTAATAATAATAATAAATAAAAAAAATTCATGTATTTAATCACATTAACCGCTAATATATGTTACTTTAGAAAATAGCCGGTCATTATGCATAGTAACTAAATTATTACTTAAATGGTAACATATATATCGTACCTATCACGTTATAGTTCTTGGAAGGGGTAACCCAGCTCCAACCATCTCTCGTTAATATTAATATATTCATACCTTGGTCTACCCCATTCGATCAATGCTAGTGGAGTCTAACCTGTTCGAACACAATATACGACCAATATTTGGTGGGTTTTGGGTTTAGGGGGATGGATGGGGTGGGGGTAAGAGAACTAAGAACACAGCACGGGGACGTTAATAATTCAAAGATTGTGGTTACACTTAAGATCTTCCAAGCGTTGTGATCTAAACGATAATTGAAAACATCGTCTCATAAGATACTTTTTCGAATATTTCGGTGAAGCAGGGGAGGTGGGGAGAACAAAACATTTATTATTTACGTGGTTACTAAGTAGGTTGTTGTAAAAGACTCAGCTAGAGAAGGATTCTGCTCGGAAGGAAATTTTAGACCTTTAGACTTTGATGACCTGGTGGTCTAGGGGTATGGTGTCAAGACTTCTGTGTTGGGAGTCCGGGGTTCAATCCTCCGTCCCAGCACAGATTTATTTGATTGCCAATCCCTTCTTTTACCTCTGACAAGACGTGAATTAATCACAACTTGTGAATTGTGTGGAATGCCAGGCCTCCACCGTGGTTCGGATTCCACATTAGACTGTAGGTTCTCCATTTCATTTCGCAATCACCGTGCCATTATACATTAGCGTAAGTGCGTTAAAACCGAATGGGTAGTAAGACGTGGTTTTAATAATAATAAAAATAAAAAACTTTTATAAAATACTAACTTATATTTTTGTTGTGAAACATTATAACTTGTTATTCTACTACCAAAATTAGCTGTGAAAAGAGACAGTTGCAGATCATAAGATTTAACTTGTACATATATTTAAAGTTATATTAAAATTTTCAATAAAGTTTCTTCTAGCTTATATCAGACTTTACACACTCGATGAATCCATCCCTAAATCTAATAATCTTTGTTAAAATAATCTTTCTAAACTTAAATGATTCTCGTGTGATCATATACTTTGCGATCATGTTTTATGATTGCGACACAAAATCATTAGATATTCTGATTTATTTTATCGTTGTTTTACTGACATCTATGGGTCAGCTAAATTGTCATATTTTTTCTCTTGGTATATTACCTGTTATTAGGGGAGAAAGCCAGAGTAACGTTAACAGGGTCATTCAATAATTTTTTTTTATGGTATGTAGACGAATTCTTCGATATATTTACCCGAGTCTTGTGAACTCAAAAACTTTATGGCTTCTTCTTACACTAATTTTTTTATATCCAGTAAGTTAAGATTCTAAACCTTACCAACCCAGAATTATTGGGTTTATTTTCAATGATTTTGTATTATAGTCTAATTATATATTTTCTGTATTTCGCTTGAGTGGTTACATTAAATTACATAAATTCTGTACACACAGTAGTTTCTGTACACTTAAGTTAACGTAGTTGGCCTCGTTGTATGGTGGTCAGAGCTCCTGGTTGCTGATCTAGAGGTCACTGGTTAGAACCCGCTTATTATCGAGGGGTTTTTCCTGAAACGGGATTAATTTCCATGTTCATCAGGATTTTGTTATTTAGGCTAGTTAGGTTAAATACTCCATTATATTTATCCCATCATATTCACCATCATCATCATCTTACCTGCTTGGGATGGGAAGATTCACCACCAAAAGTACGTACTATTAATACATTCCCATAGTCCATATTCTCGCCAGCTCTTTAACAGATGGGCCCTTCAGTTTTAACCTCATCTGCCCATCATATCTTTGGTCATCCAAAGCTAATATTGTTCAGTTTCGTTTAGTATTCAATTTAGAGTGGACAAGTTACTAGCCTTGATAGAACCCACACCAGTGACAGTGCTCGCTACTTAGGTTGAAACTTAGGTAGACGAAGAATATGTGAAAAGGGAATCATAAAAAGAGTTTTAAGAATAAAAGAGCATGTATGACACGGCGTATGGATCTTTTTGAAGCGAAGGGAGTATGCAAGGAGAGGGAAGTGAGGAGGAAGTTAGTGAAGAGTGATTAAGCATGAAGTTTTAATTTTTTAGATATATTTACAGTTTCTTGCCTACCTTTGTAAGGGAATGGCGTGATTATGTGTGTGTGTGTGTGTGTATGTGTATGTATGTATGTATGTATGTATGTATGTATGTATGTATGTATGTATGTAAGTATGTAATGTAAGGTATGTAATGTAATGTAAGGTATGTAATGTAATGTAAGGTATGTAATGTAATGTATGTTATGTAATGTATGTAATGTGTGTATGTGTGTGTGTATGTGTGTGTATGTGTGTGTATGTGTGTATGTGTGTGTGTATATGTGTGTGTATATGTGTATATGTGTGTATATGTGTGTGTATATGTGTATATGTGTGTGTGTGTGTGTATGAGTACATTCGGGCATACCCTGGGGAATGGAACACTAATACTGGCTAATATTTACGACAAACAACTGCGCTACAGATTGATGTCGCCCAGGCACGCTATTATTATTATTTATTTTTTTTATTTAGCACAGCGTCTTACTACCCGTTCGGGTTATACGCTTAAGTACTAATTACACTAATGGATTAGGAATTGGGAAGGTTGAATTTAGAGGAAGTGAACCCGCATTTGCGTGGAGGGAGAGTGGAAAACCATTTAGGAAAAACCACCCCCAGTTCACCCGACCGAGATTCGAACCTCGATCTCCCCGTCCTCAGTGGTCTGGCTCAACACGACTGGCGCGTTAGCCAACTACGCCACGGAGGCGGGTCTATTATTATTAATATTACTATTAAGTTGACGTTACGTAAAAGTTAATCTAACCTTATGCTACGTGATCGTTAAGTTTATCTTCATCCCAGCATCATCTGATAGGTCTATCTTACAGAAGTAGCTCGTGGTAGTGACTGTAACAGCTTAACTCGTAATATCACCAACAGGAACACAGTGATATATCAAGCGGTTTTCCTGACATATTTTCCAATATCCAGCTTTCCTGACAGAAGGGAAAGGAGAAGTTTGGAAAAAAAAACAAGGTTGGGGAGTGAGGGTTGATTATGATATAGAAGGAGAAACGTATATAAAAAAAAAAAAAAGAAACAAAAACCTGAGTAAAAATTATTTAAAATATTACGTTTCTCTAAAATATGAGAAATATATGAAATAAAATTGGATGAAAAATTAATGAAAGAAAAAGGGGAAAGATTGGAATAATCCTACATTTTCTTGTTTATATGTTTGTACTAGACCTTAGCACAAGTATATTGACAATATAGTGTGTATCATATTAAAGTTAAGGATTACTAATGTGAATTCAAGGAAATTCGGAGAAAACATGCCCTAATGTACCCACTCAGAATTACATCTTTAACATAAATGGTCAAAGTAAAGTTTGCTGTAACTCGTATTAATTGGACAACTTTGGTTCTATAATGGTACAAAAATAATGTATAGTTTTTAATTCAAATAAAAACATTCAACCAAGAATTGAAACAATCCAAGAATGTTTTCATTGTTTTATTTCTTTATTATTGTAATATATCATAAATTAAAATTTAACCAGAAAACCTTTAAATATTATCTAGGACTAGTTTATCTACGGTAAGCTTTAAAAATATTTCACTAAAATTTTGAGAAATATTTATATATTATAATATTATTTTCAATACAAATTTATATTCAGAATAAATTTTATAGGACTACTATTTCTTTGTTATACCGCAGTATTATTAAACATGACTGTACTTGAATAAATTGGACACATACCACCTTAATTTATCAAATATTTCAATTTCAATTAGAATAATATTTTTGTGAATGGAATAAATGATTTCACCAAACAGAAACACACAGCTTTATTTAACCACTGTATTAGATACAATTGCACAAACTTTCTCATATTGTATATCATATCTTTAAAGAAAATTTAAAATTTGTTTTTAGCAAACTACCACTAAGCAAATTTTACTCACTGAAACACCCCAATCATTTTGTTAATCACAACAAACACTATTTATATGAATAATTTTTTTTTTATTTTCGAATTTTCAAAAACATGTTATTTGTGAATTACCCTAAAATAATTTGTAGAAACCAAAACTTAATCTTATTTATCATTAAAAACGATTCTCTAATACCCATCGAACTGAATTTTCAAGGCAAATTTTTATCAATTTACAATTTTCCATTATGTTACAGGATTAAAATACCCTTAAAATAATTTATTTTGAGAAAATAAACATACAAATTTGATAGTCTAAAATGGTTCCATGATACCAATTTTGAACAAAATCACTAGAACAATTTTTTTTAATTAAAAATTTACAAAAACAGTCACCAGTAACTAGCTATTATTATTTTCATAAAAAAAATATATATTATTATTTATAATGTAAATAACTTAACAGATAGCCATTTCGAGTCAAATTACTAACATTTATTTTTAATATTCAAATTATAAAAAGTAAACAATATACTACCCTTCAACAAATTTTACTGGGACAAAACATGTTTACAGTTTTATTTGCCATACCAAACAGTCCACAGGTAAAATTTTTAAACAAATTCGTTTGAACCATATTCAAATAAATCACTCATCAGTACTCTGAATTTGAGGGATGTCAAAATAAAAAAAAAATCCCAAAATATTGCACTTTAGCATCAAAATATTAAGGTGAACCAAATCCGTAAAACCATTTCCGACCTGTGACCAAGGACAGATAAACAGACATAAGGGCAGATATAATAATCTAAAATCCATTTTTTTGGTTCAGACTCACACAAAACGTATCATCATAATCTCAAGTTCGAAAATTTCCACGATATTTATATTGTTACGAAAAAGTAAAATCTATATTTCAATCTCTGATATTAAATTTAAACAATCTACAGTTCTATATCCCGTTTCAATAGTATTAAAAAATAATCATTTAAAAACTTTATTCACTTTTTATCTATGTGTTTATAAAGTTTATATTATTCATATTCTGAATTACCTGTGCTATTTGAATATCTAAACAATTATTTGCGAAAAAAATGGGTGAACTTGCGATTGAAAGAGCTTTTCTTCTTCTGTATTTTATGAAACAGTATTGACGTTTAAAAATTTAGCTATATTTTGGAAATATTTTAGTCTAGATAGCCCTATAGCACGTTATTGGGCTTGTGGTCGTATGTCTTCATCAAGTTTATCGTTAAGCTCTGTCAGCTTCTTTGAACTGGAGGCGGTCGTGTAAAAGCACATCTATTCCTTGTCAAAGGACCGGGAGCTTAATAACTTACGCCTTATGAACAGCTGATACTCGCAGTGACGTAATATTTACTCCAAACTCGCTGAATTCTAAGTTCTAAAGTTGTCAGTGAGACGTACAAACTTTAAAGAAACATTTGAAATGTTATATAGAATATCTCTACAATTGAATAGAGTATTTTAAAATGTAATATATTTTAATTGATCAAATCTGACGTGCTTTGAAAAGAGAACTTTTGTGTGTAAATAAATAGGCTTAAAATATTCGAGTATTAAAAACTCTTGTTATTAAACGAATTTACCAATATACACATAGATTAATTACATATTTAATGTCATTAGGAACTCAGAAGTTCATTGCTGCACTTTCAAAATTACATCACTCATCCCTATCTTGAGCCAGTTTTATCCAGTTCACCTCATTACACCCTATTCCTATCTTGAGCTAATTCTATCTAGTCAACCTCATTACACTCTCTTTCTGGTCCATTCTAATGTTATCCTCCTATCTGCTTCTAGATCTTCCCAATGGTCTCTTTCCATTGGGTTTCCCAGTCAATACCCTGAACATGGTTCTAGATTCTTCCATTCACGCTGCATGTCCTACCAACAGTAACCTGTGATATTTGACTACCCTAATAATTTCTAGTTCTGAGTGCACAGTATGTATATCATCATTATGTAACCTACTCCACTCTCCACTGTATTAATTCCATTTTGGACGAAATAATTTCCAATATGACCATATATTTAAATACACATGATTACGCCTTTGTTTTATTCATAGGAAAATCAGAATATTCCATACCCAGTAATATAAAATAAATATATGGGGAAAAATCACTTCACAAACAAACCTATCAGCAGAATAAAAAGTTTCTTGAAACTATAATTATGCAAAAAAATCATTTTAATAAAAGTACTGTTACCTAATTTGTACAAAATGTATAATGTCAGAGCAGTAATTATTAATACATTAGAGAAATACAATTTTTAAGAAAATTATTTTTAAACGGGTGCTGTTAGCTAATTTTTATATATTCTAGTTATATAAGTTATTAAACGTAGATAAATTAATTTGGCTAGTTGTCTAGGTTGATTAATTTAAAGAAAGGCTTCTCATACGTCATCATGCTTTCAAGAAAATAATGATATAAGATCTGTTGGAAAGTATTTTTAGGGTAGGACTACACTACATTTGTTAATAGTTAAGTTTTCATCTACTCATGGTAGTCATCAATGCTACAAATATTAAAATACGCTAAATTACTGCCAAATTTAACTAAAGTTCGCAATTTTATAAAATAACATTGTGTTTTGTTGATTTGAAAAAAATTCATTTCAATTCATAGTATAGTCAAATATTAAATATACAATATATATTATTTTAAATGCCAAATGATTTATTTACTAGGGCCAAATATATTTTAGTTAGAATTATAGATGCAATATATTTTTTAATATCTAGGTATGTTAAAAATATTTTTTATCAATACCGTATTTTGGTACAAGTAATAAATAAACACATTCTACATTTTCAAAAGTAATAGATTTGAACCTTTCACAAAAATTCTTTATGAAAACTAGTCCAAAAAACTTACGACTCTGGCCAATCCATTATTCACAAGGCAGGTGCTTCTAAAACTATCGAGTTCTAAGGATGTGGGAGAAAAGGTGTTAGCAGGGTGACGTGAAAGAAATGTTTAGCTGTGTCTGTTGAAAAGTAAAATGGGGTGACGATATAACGAACGGGCAGGATGTCAAATGATCCAAAGTGCAAAGTAAATAATAGAACGTTTCTTTTCCGTCACTTCTATTTAGTTCCAACAAAGTCTTCCCCTCCCCCTTCACCAACCCACTATCCAAACACACACATATAAAGTTAATTTAAACACCCCAAACTCCCCATAAACCCTCCATGCCCAGGTTAAAGCTCTCAACTAAACTCTCCATCTTTTAACAGACTAGAAATATAATTTGTTTTTTGTCTTAAGAAAACAATATTCAAAGATTTTTTGTTTTTGGGGCTTTGTTTGACTTTTGAATTGGAAGAAGGTACAATACCGTGTTCCAATCTTCCAGTAAGTTTTTTCTCTACAAAGTCTTTTTTTTTTTTTGTAAGCATCTTCTTGATCTTAATATTTCAACAACACGAGAAGTAAATATAAAATATTATTCAAAATGTTGGCTACTGCACTGAGTTTAAATTAAGCTTTAGTTTTATAAATGGATTTTCTTTGAATTTTGTTTGAAGGATTTAATTTCTTTTTTACTGCCGCTTTTTATTACCTGACCAGGCTATATTTATATATAATAATTACTCTGATGGGGTAGAGATGATTAAGGAAGCATTTTAAAGGCTATCTACCCACATTTGCGTGGAAGAAGAGTGTAAAACCACTAATGAAAAAACATACTCAGTAGACCCCACCAAGATACAAACACCGATCTCCCCATAATCATCAGACCAGTCTAACAATAGACCATTCGTCCCCCAAATCGGGTAAGATTTAATCGGTTTGATGTTTTTTTAAATAAAACGTCTTTGTATTGTTTGAGGTATTTAAAGAGAATTTTCTTTACTTACAGATTATATCAGAACACGACTTATAACCTAACTTAAATCTAGGAAAAGACACAACACCCGGACCCTGACCGTTAATCCATCACTGTGAAAGGAGAAACCTCAATTTAACTAATGAGACATTTTTTGCTCATGTTAAGAATCGATCCCGGGGCTCTTAGGCAGACTGGCAACCAACAAAACTATGGCGTTGAACTAACACTTGTTGATTAGTATGTCCAATATGAATCTTAAATAATAATATAAATAATAATTATAAGAAGGCTTTAAAGGTAAAGTTAGAGCTTCAACCGTCTCTGAAACTAGATCAAAACTAAATATTAAATAATTCTAGGATTAAAATGTGCATATAATATACATAAAATTAGATTTACAAACAAATAATATGTCACTAAATTAAAAATACTGTGGTAATAATATTTATATTAGCACAGCCTCTTACTACTTATTACAATTATATTAACCCGCCTCAGTGGCGTAGTTGGCTTACGCGCCAGTCATATTGAGCTAGACCACCAAGGACGGGGAGATCGAGGTTCGAATATCGGTCAGGTGAACTGGGGGTGGTTTTCCTAAATGGTTTACCACCCTCCATCCACGAAAATGTGGGTTCACTTCCTCTAAATTCAACCTTCTCAATTCCTAACCCATTAGTGTAATTAGTACTTAAGCGTATAACCCGAACGGGTAGTAATACGTGGTGCTAAATAATTTCAATTTCCTTTATTATAGTGCTGGCCAATATAATAATAATAATACAATTATAAGCTTATATAGTAGGCTAGTTACGCTAGTAGGTTTGGAATGTGGTAGGCTTAATTTATAAAAAGTGTACTCTCATTTGAGTGTCAATATAGTGGGAAACCGTATGTAAAAATCCTCAGTACACCTGACCGGGACTCTAACCCCAATCTTCGTGTGATCGAAAATTCACGAGAGCAATGCCTTAGCCCATTCTACCACATACCACGTGTGGTAGGAGTTATTTGTTGGTTAAGCCAGAAGTGATGTTGACACACACAAAAAGAACTGAATTGTTAAATGTATAATCCAAGCGATGGGGAGGGTAATTTTATAGAAGATTAAATCCACACCATTGTGGAGGTGGAAAAAAAAAGACAAAACCAATCATTTTCACTCGTGCAACCACAGCTGATATAATAACTTTGGAATTTCACAATAATTTCCGTCCCAAATGATCCTGATGGCTTTGATCACGTGAATAAAACTATCAAACCTATCAGCTCAGTAGCTGATAGCTAAATTGAGATTTTAAATAATACCAAATGTTTTTAAAAAATAAGTTAAAATAAAAACAACTTTTTCCCCTACTGCGTTTTACTATCAGCCTAATTAAACTATCCTCATATATACATAAATGAAAAAAAGAAGGATTTTAAGCCATGCAAATAAAGGAAAAGTTTAATCATGCTTGTTTAATGTTACTGTTCACAAGAGTCATAAGCTTTTAACTATTTTCCCTAAATTTTGCAACACCCCCACACTCTCTTTCTTCTCCTCTAAAATGTACCCAATGTACCCAAACCCCTCCTGGTCAGATATTGAAGTTAAAGGGCACCATATTATGGTATTGGCCAGAACAATTTTTTTTAAGTACCGTGTCTTACTATTCGTTCTGGTTTATGTACTAATCACGCTAATGGATTTAAAGATTAGGAAGGCTATATTTATAGGAAGTGCACCCACATTTGAGTGGAAAATATTTTGGAAAAACCAAGAATCGAATCTTGATCTCTCCGTCATTGGCAGTCCAATCTGCTGCGAGATGAGTGCGTTAGACCATGTGGCCACCGAAACGGGCTAAAGCAAGTTTCTACTTTCATTTATCTGTATCAGTCTCCCTTATGACTGTGAAAAATAAGAAAGTGTCAGAGGCATGAACTATACTAATAATAACATTGGCTGAGAAAGCACACGTTAAATGTACCTCAAACAAATAACTGCTATAACGTGTTATTAATTACTATTAGCACCGCGTCCTGCTATCCGTTCGGGTTATACTAACTTACGCTAATTTGTAGTGGTTGGGTGATTGTGAGATGAAATGGAGGACCTACAGTTTAATGTGGGATCCGAACCACGGGGGAGGCCTGGCATTCCTCACATTCACAAGTTGTGTTTAATACACGTCTTGTCAGAGGTGAATGAAGGGTTTGGCAATCAAATAAATCTGTGCCTGGACCAAGGATTGAACTCCGGACCCTCAGCACAGAGGTCTGACTTCTTACCCCTAGACCACGAGTTATAAAGTACAAAATAAATTTAATGATGTACCAAATTTTAGCGTTGATTGAAACAAGTGAAATGGAGCTATATCGAAATCATTACAATAGTAAATACGTGGGTGAAATAAAACAATGTCGTATTTCCGGATATTATATTCAAGTCGCGCTTGAGGACAACGCACAGAATACTAAGCAGTAACAGTGGGGACTGCTTCATATTCTGTTTGAGAGGTGTCAACTGGTTTCATCGTCGGTAAATATTGTTCCAATGTATTATTATATTATACACTGCCTCATATACAATGACAGTGACTGCTTATTCATAAGGGACCGTCCTTAAATTATGTAAGGCCCTTTTTTTTTCATGAGTTTTGATCCCTCTTCTCTTAATTTAAAAAGTTTCTCATTTAGTGAAGCTATGCTCATGACAGATATTCAACAACTGTTAATATCACCATGAGAAGAAAATTAAACTCTTTAGGTTTCTACTGGAGAATTATTTGTTGTATTTTACACAAACAAAAAAATTTTGGTAAAAAAAAACTGAAAAAAATATGGTCATTTTCTTACGTTCCTTATACTCACCACCTTAAATGTGAAAATCCCAGATAAGTAATGAAAACAAGTTTGAGTCCAATCGGTAGAATAGTTTTGGCTCTAGCTTGAGGTACAGACATACAGACGGACAAGGAGATAGACAGAAAAAAAAACGCATCTCTAGACCAGTTTTTTTTTTCAGGAAGTAATGAAACTTTAACCTTTATCAAAATCTTGAATTCGATTTTTTTTACGATAATCACAATACGTTCTCTCCTAGGTGTTAAGAGAAAAAAAAAATGGGGTGATAAATATATGTTATGTGCTACATGTGATTAGTCAAAATGTTATAAAAAATGCCTTATTTTTACTTTATCATACAAATGTAATCTTACTTTTAGTATTCTGTCTTACTACCCGTTCGGGTTGTATGCTTATGTAGGGTCTACTAATTACCCAAATTTTTGAGGAACTAATGAGGTTGTATTTATAGGGAGTGTACCCACATTTGCGTGGAGGTAGAATGGAAAACCATCTTGGAAAAACCACCCTAAGTGTATCCAACCGAGATTTGAACCTCGATCTCCCCATCATCGATAGTCTAATATTGTGCGAGAATAGCGCGTTAGACCACGTGGTCACCGAGGAGGGTGAAAAAGTATTGTAACTGTGAAATATTTTGACCTTGATAATTATGATGAAAATTTACGTTTTATGTGTCCGAAACCAGAAAAGTTGATTTTATTTTTCTCTCTATCACTATGTAGGCCTATGTCTGTATGCTGTCTGTTCCTTGGCCAAGATTAAAAAAAGTTGAAGGATTTGATTAAAGATCAATATATTTTACAACCAAAGCTTACATTTTATTTTGAGCCAAGCTTGAAATTAATGGGAGATTGCTTACGAGTAATTTTTGAAAATTCCAAATTTTCTCAAAATGGCTTTAACGATTTCTAAGTAGAGTTTATTTAATCTGACAAACAACACTGTATATTTGGCTTTTTGTGGAAAATTCGTTTAGGGTTAGTTTACATATATTACTTTTGAAAATACAAAATATTTTTAAGATGCCCTAACCTATTTTTTTACCATTTTATATGAAGAGTATTTATTTATTTTTACTAACAAGATAATATTTTGATATTTCTAAGAAAAAATTACTCAAGAATTGTTTATTGAAAAAAAATATGTTTGAACATTTTCTTTAAAGCTATAATATGGTTTCCTTAAGGGTTTTTACGATTATGTCGTAATAATACTTTTTTAAATCTTTTGAGGATCTTTTATAAGCCAACTAAAATTATAACTTTATTTGTCATATATGATAAATGAAATATATTTTATAACACTAAATTATATAGTTTTTTTCAAACAAAGAAACATTACCACAGTTCTGCCCTCGACAGTACTTTACAGACATGAGCCAATGTGAAAGTACAAGTAGCTAGCCCTCGCTGATATACTCCATTCACGGTAGGAATTACTCTAAGAAAGGTCTTTTTTCTTACCAATATCCTACTATATTATAGATTTCTGGTAGAGAAAAAGGCCTTTCAGAAAACAATTCCTACGCTGAACAACAGACTTTACGTGGACTGTAAAAGGCAGCGACCCTAACATAAAATATATATCTCCTCTCATTATTAAAACAAGTATGTTGAATGTTATCACTTACTTAAAACTGTCTCCTTTTATATTTTGGAGAAGTTAGAGGTGTAGTGGGGAGTTAAGGGATGAAGGGGAAGTTATACAAATGATAATAAATTTACTGAGCAGATTCACATTTAACCAAATTTAGTTTTAATCTAATATTTATTCAAAACCTAAAATAAATTGGAAACAATTTTTTTTACAAACTTAATATAAATAGGTCTAATACAGTTCACTAAGATTCCATATGGTCCGTAATATTATACATTTTTTGTTGTTAGGCATTTTAAAAATTTAATAAATACGAAGAATATCGTGAAAATAGCACTTTTATTTACAGAAATGTGTTAGGGAAAAGATGTAACTTTTTGTGGCGAACATAAATATAATAAGGATCTACATCTTTTAAATAATAATAATATTAACACTGCGTCTTACTACGCGTTCGGGTTATACGCTTAAGTACTAATTACATTAATGGATTGGGAATTGAGAAGGTTGAATTTAGAGGAATTGAACGCAAATTTGCGTGGAGGGAGAGTGGAAAACCATTTAGGAAAAACCCAACCCCAGTTCACCCGACCGAGATTCGAACCTCGATCTTCGCGTCCTCGGTGGTTTGGCTCAGCACGACAAGCGCGTTAGCAAACTACGCCACTGAGGTGGGTTTACAACTTTTAAAAATAAGACAGTGAATTCTACATCAATATTAGAACTACCGTAGATTATATTGCAGGACATAACTGTAATCTAAGCCAGCCTCAATGGCCGAATGATCTAAGGAGCTACTCTCACAGTAGATTAGACCTTCGATGACGTGGAGTTCGAGGCACGAATCTAAGTTAGATGTACTGATGGTGTTTTTTCTCCCAAAAATGGTCTTCCACTCTGGTTCCAAGTAAATGTGGGAATACTTCTTCTAAATATAGCCTTCTTCATCCATAAAACCAGGATTGTAATGAGTAAATAAGCTTATAACTAAAACGTGTAGTAAGACACGGTGGTAAAAATAATGTAATCTAAAATTTTCAAATGCAAATTTTTCTAGTCAAAAAGGGTGTTTCGAATAAACAAGAATTTCAGATAGCCATGATTCTGATAAATGAGTTTCTAGTGTAATTACTAAGACGTAATAACATAGATAAAATAACATTAAAATTAATTTATTTTCAAAACTTAAAGAATGGCTTGAAACAACTCGCTAAATCTTATCATGACGATCTAGTTTTTGCGAGCTACGTAAATGTATCAGCGATGCATATTATGTCATTCCATGCTTTAGTGGCAACAACGACAATCAATCAATATTTATAGTAAAAAAAAAAGGCCTTGCTACTAGTTTATGAAGATAACTGAAGCACAATAATCTGAGTGACAGTGATTAATTATCATGGCATAACCCGCAGTTGCAAACTGATACAATACCTAAATGCCATCCACGTAAAAGATTGCAAAACTTTTTTTCTTCTTTTTATCTCATCGTAGTGGCTCACTCTATCTATCGGGAGATTGCCGCAACACATTAATATAACCTATCAGCTGAATACAATCACGGTATTTGGAAATTGTTCCATTACCTAACCACGAGCATATCGTAATATAGGAGAATATGTTAGCTGCAAACGAACAAACATAGATTTATTTTGAGCATTTCAAACACAATTGTTATGGAGTGTTTTTTGAGGTGGTTTTTTAGTTTGAAATTTTTAAAATAAATATGCAATGTAAACTCAACAAGATTCATCTGAACTATTTGAACAATGTATTATTAAAGTGAATACATTTTAAAGTTTAAAGTTTAGGCATTACTAAAATAATGGAAATTTGATTTTGAGTAATTCATTAAATTTCATAATATTCAATGGCACACTAAACTAGTTAAAAATGCAGATAGTCCTCAATGGGAACACTAGACTAAATCTAAATTCAGCTAGTTCTGAAGTGGCACACTAGACTAGTTCAAAACTCGGTTAGTCCTTAGATGGCACAATAGACTAGTTAAAAATTCAACTAGTCCTCAATGGGAACATTATAATAAATCTAAATTCAGCTAGTCCTAGTGGCACACTAGGCTATTTCAAAACTCATCTATTCCTTAAGTGGCATGTTAGACTAGTTCAAATCCCACTATTCATTAAATGGCACATTAGTCTATTTCAAAATCCAGCTATTCGTTAAATGGCACATTATACTAGTTGAAAATTCAGCTAGTCCTAAAGTGGCACACTGGACTGTTTTAAAATTCAGCTATTTATTAAGTGGCCTACTAGAATAGTTCAAAATCAAGCTAGTCACTAAGTGGCACGCTATAATAGTTCAAATTTCATTTATTCATTAAATGGCACATTAGACTAGTTGAAAATTCAGCTAGTCCTCAAGAGGTAAACTGGACAGTTTCAAAATCCAGCTATTCATTAGGTGGCACACTATACTAGTCCAAGATTCAGCTAGTCCTCGAGTGGAACAATGGTGGGAAAAGTCGCACAATCAATGCCTTAGATCATGCGACCACCGAATTAAATACCACCTAATGTATAATTTTATAGTTTGTTAATATTTTGTCAAATGGTAAAGATATATTATTTTCAACCATAGCTATCCTCAAATATGACTGCTGTACTGTACATCCGAATGTTTGGCTGGACACTTATCTTTATCTTTCCAAAAACCATTAAACTCATCTTTAATAGGGTCAATGCCAAATTTTACAAGAAATCTAGGATTAATCAAGTGTTTTCTATGTTTTAAACCTCTGCTTCCCATATAAATAAATCATTAAAGTGATAAAATATTTAACTATAAATAGGTGACACCCTTAATAGCACATATGTTCATGTACTATCTCCATGTTTCCTAAAATACTATAATTTTGTTTATTGTACTATTTTCCCCACATTAACCTCCATTAAAATGTTCGTAGGTTAAACCAAAGTATAATTTTGTGAGGTATAGGAAGCTATACAATATAAACAATAACTTACAAATGGTATCCAAATATTGTTATATTGTACGAGATGGTAAACCACAAATTTGATAAAATGCTAGGTTCCAACCAAATATAATTTTTCAGAAATGATCTTTATCTCATAGAAGGTTTTTTAAAATATATCAGAAACACTTTTATATCTTAGCTTAGGATTCTAGATAGATTGTAGCAAATTGCTAGAACACGCTTATACAATCTTGAATGACACTGATTAGAAGGATTAAAGGTTTTATTTTACTTGCATATCCGCGTAGTTTTGGAAGGTATCAACTGAAAAATGCGTATGGATAAGAATAAACAAAGATTATAAATCAGTAAAATGCTGGTGTAAAAATTATTGAAACCAAATGTAATAAGCTTTGTTAATGACGCATGTTACATGTATGCTATCTTAAATATAAACAGTTTTTTTATAGCTTATCAACTATTTTTACAATCTTAGATTAATGATAAACAGTTTAAAATAGCATTTTAGAAAACATTCTAAAGTAGTTTTAAGTAAGGAGTAGTAATAATTAAATTTAAGTAAGCAAAATATAAATAATCTTTTGAATATTATAGTCACTCAATTCATCTACCAATTTTTAAACTATTTAATTCATTAAATTATAAATCTATATATTTTGTTATAGCTATTTCTTAACTTTAATTTAAGTTTACAAATAGGTTATTATTTAGATATTCTTTGACAAAGAATACCAATCGTTATAAAGGAAGAAACGAATAAAAGGAAAACCAAATACATAAGAAATTTAAGGCAATTTAGAGGGTACAAACATTTAAGAGTGAGAAATATATGTTTAAAGAAAACGTCTGAAATAAATGTTTAAAGAAAAATTAAATGGGAAGTAAACTAATTATAAATGCAAGTGAAAGATCATATTATTCTGATTTAGATTATTTTTTGGTAAATAGTTATTAAAAAGGACCCAACAACTTATCTCAGTCGGTAGGGTGTTTGTCTATTCAGCTAAGAGTCCCAGGTTCGATTTCTGGCACGACAAAAAAATGTATCGTTGATGAAATTCGGGTTTCCCCTCTCACATTGCAGAATTAATGGCCTGGGAGATGGATATTGTATCTTTTCTAGATTGTCTAGTTTATAAGTCGTTTAAGAAATTGCACGTAAAATGTCTCAAATAAATGAAAAATATATCAAGGTGATACTCAAAAGATAAAACATAACTATCTCTTTGTTACACATATATCTTACCTATGCCATATTATTTAAATAGGGTAAATAAGCATTTTGGTAAGGTAAGGAGTAGGTATGTTTTATTTCACCATTATAACAAGCCCAGATCACAGCTGGATAACATATATGTAAGATACAGGAATAACAGAGTTATTAAATACACGACTACTCTAGAATAAGAAATAACATTTTGATTTTGTGCATTCTTGAAATTGACAACATTGAAATTATGATGAGTTTAGTTTCATAGTCGAACGATTATTTTTTTTTAACTTTTTAAGTATGGTAGTAAATGGTTAAACCGGTGCCACTTCCTCTTATATCTAATGATGATTCCAGGGTAAGCACACTTCGACTCGACGAATGGTTATATCTGTATTACCCACCTATGTTAGGTGTTACCTTGCAAGAGTAACAGGCTCTCAAATTGTCTGGTACGAGCTGTATTACCCACCCAAATTGGTTGTTACCTTGAAAGAGGAACAGGCTCTCAAACTGTCTGGTACGAGCTGTATTACCCACCCAAGATGGTTGTTACCTTGAAAGAGGAACAGGCTCTCAAACTGTCTGGTACGAGCTATATTACCCACTTAGGTTGGTTGTTACCTTGGAAGAGAAACAGTCTCTCAAACTGTCTGGTACGAGCTGTATTACCCACCCAAGTTGGTTGTTACCTTGGAAGAGAAACAGGCTGTCAAACTGTCTGGTACGAGCTGTATTACCCACCCAAGTTGGTTGTTACCTTGGAAGAGAAACAGGCTCTCAAACCATCTGGCACGAGCTGTATTACCCACCCAAGTTGGTTGTTACCTTGCAAGATAAACAGGCTCTCAAACTGTCTGGCACGAGCTGTATTACCCATCCAAGTTGGTTGTTACCTTGCAAGATAAACAGGCTCTCAAACTGTCTGGCACGAGCTGTATTACCCACCCAAGTTGGTTGTTACCTTGAAAGATAAACAGGCTGTCAAACTGTCTGGCACGAGCTGTATTACCCACCCAAGTTGGTTGTTACCTTGGAAGAGAAACAGGCTCTCAAACTGTCTGGTACGAGCTGTATTACCCACCTAAGTTAGGTGTTACCTTGCAAAAGAAACAGGTTCTCAAGCTTCCTGGTACGAGTTGTATTACCTACTTAATTAGTTGTTACCTTACAAGAGAAACCAAT
The DNA here is from genome assembly GCA_902155825.1 of Timema genevievae. Lineage (NCBI taxonomy): Eukaryota > Metazoa > Arthropoda > Insecta > Phasmatodea > Timematidae > Timema > Timema genevievae. The sequence continues at coordinate 241,806 of CABFWO010000479.1, forward strand.
AAGACGCTGACAACTTTACATGGACATGAAAATCAGTTTCTTTAGTAACAGCGATTATAACTCAACGCAAACCGGGTACTGAGGTTTTAAAATAATTTTAATAGAAGGATTTTCACTATTTTCAACGCCATTAATATGGTATTGTCTCAACATTTGTATGGTGTTTTGATGACGAAGAAATAATATTTAAATGTTGAGTTAAATTGTGTCTGAATTGACACTCTCTTCAGCTTCTTGGTTTATTTACGTAAATCTTATTTCATTTAAACTACCCCCGTATCATTAAAAAAAATTACGAAGTATTTTCATTCAGGATATTAAACGTGAGATTTTAGAAACAGATGATTGCATTAATATAAGACTTACAAACTAAATTATTTCTTTCAATAGCAATTCTCATTAGTCGTAAAATTATTTAAATATTTTTTTAGGTATTAGTTTTAATTATAATAATTATTATGGTCAAAACCAGAATTAAGCTCGTGAACTCAACAGTTAATTCTTAGTTAGAAATTTATATTCAATAGCTATAGCCTTAATTCGTAAAATATATAGCAAATAATCAATTTTGTCTCGATGAGACAATGGATAAATAAGGCAAAAAAATATTTTTTTACAAAGCCTTAAGCACCCTAATTTTTTTTAACTAATCAACATTTAAGTCACATCAATGCATAAACAATTTAGAAAATTAATATACATATATTGAGAAATCTACACATGTATATTTTTTGTTGAGAAATCATAGAATTATTTTTTTAAGCACCACGTCTTACTACCTGTTCGGGTTATACGCTTATGTACTAATTACACTAATGGTTTTATATATTAGGGAGGTTATATTTATGGGACGTGTTCCTACATTTGCGTGGATGGAGAGTGGAGAATCATTTGGGGAAAACCACCCTCAGTACACCCGACCGAGATTCGAACCTTGATCTCCTCATTATCGGCAGTCTAGTCTACTGCGAGAGTAGTGCTATAGATCACGCGGCCACTAAAGCGGGTGATAGAAATTAATTAAGGTAGCACTTATTCGGAATTTACTATTAGTGTATTTTCAGATCCAAAGCTTGTGTCAACATTTGACAAATTAATCTTTAAAATAGACTACACAATAAATATCTTATATTGATTTTAAAAAGATTTTCACGATTTTTAAACAATTTAATAATTTTGAATTTTCTAATTACATTTATATAAACGAAAATCAAAAGCAAAAAATTAAATATAATATAATATAATTGAAAATCCATTTAACCAAAAAGCTACATTCTTTAAAGTCGCTCTTCACTTTTACTTCATTTTTCCGTTTAGATTAAATGTATTTATCAAATAACTCTTTTTTGTTAGTTATTAAAAAGTTCTCAACTAATTAAAACAGCTCAAAGAAACTTTTTTTTAGTAGTAAAGGAAAAATATAAAAATAACGTACATAGCATAGCAAAGATAAATGTTATATGTATTTACAAATTTAACGGGAAGAGTTTTAGAAAGCTTTCAAAGGATTAGCGGAATAGCAGCTACAAATGTACAAGCTGGGCTCCTCCATGTTTGGAGTAATTAAACGTTACTCTGGAATAATTATTGGGTGGCTTATCAAGATCTTATATTAATATTAAAAATAGCGATATTTAATGTACACGTTCTAAAAATTGATAAGGCACAACATTACTTACGCATTTAAGTACTCAACTCTCAGATGATTAATAAAAATATTATATACAAGATTAGTTTCGAGCAATTGAGTGTACATAAAGTAAAACCTCATTAGACTGAACCTCTGTAGTCCAACATTCCAGATAATCCAAACACACTTTTCGAAAAACAAGGAAAAAAATTAGGTCAGATAAAATATATTTTATTGAGTAACAAGCTCAAAGTTAAAAGAGAAGTGTAAGAAACAGTAATGTGTGATAAAAAATACTTAATATTTACATGTTCCTGTAGCTAAAAATAATTACAGTATATATTGCGTGCTATACATCAGTTAAATAAATGAAAATTTGATTAAACTCATTCGACTGTAATTTAAAATTCGTGAAAATACTGTATCTCTCTATTCACCCGCGTAATTAGAATTTTTGTTAATCCGAACAAGCATCGGTTCCAATTAGTTTGGATAAGTAAGGTTCTACTGTGTGTGTGTGTGTATTTTTCAATTACGTTTTATAGGGCGAAAGGATTTAACTGATTTTCTTAAGTAGAATACAGAAAATACGCACCAAATTAATACATCTGGTTTGCGCTGTGCTACAGTAGCCCCACGGCTTCTTTGGTGCTGACTGACAGTTCACAGCTGACTTCTGACAGTCAACATTTTAAGTATACACCTAAATTTTGACTGTCGGAAGTGACAGCTGCTAAACACATGTTTTTTGCAGAACATATTGTGTAGCGTAGGGATACATAATTTGGTCTGGAGCTTTTCAAAGCCGTCAGCTGTGAGCTGTCAGTCAGCACCAAAGAAGCCATGGGGCTACTGTACCTATCAAAGTTGTTTGCTATCCGTGGTGTAGTAACAGATATATATATACATATATACATATACAACCATATATATACATATATACATACATTACAATACATCCGTTCTTATACATAGTAACTAACTTTATCCCTATCCTTGAATACCCCCTTTCCTTCAACAACATCCATACATCGTGTCATACATTCTCTTTATCTTAATTATAATGTTTAAAATAATTTAAAATATAGGCCTACAATACTCTTTGTATTCAAAAAATATAATTTATAATATATAAATGAATATCTTATTATAATTATAATGTTTATCTAGTATAATATTTGTGAAATATTAAAGTAATTATGTTTTTATAATTAAGTATTTTATATGAGTGCATACTAGACATCTTAATTAGAATTAGAGAGATTTTTAAGAGTTGAAGTTTCAAAATATCAAATTCTAATTTCATTAATAGGTTATTCCTCTCCTCAAGTGTCTACTACCGATAAAGTATAGACGTCTTTAATATTGTAATAAGATGTTGAAAAGAAAACTAAAATGTAAAGAATATGTACCAACATTTGCATGGAGTGAAAGTAGTAAACAATTTACGTAAAACCACCTCGGTACACACGGTTAAGATTCGAATATCCATCTTCCCTTCAATGTCAATAAAAAATACACGTTAATAAGTGTGTGACAATTGATTTGAATGACTACCGCTGCATGTGGCTCTGATTTATTAGGGGGTGGCCAGACTGAGCGAGCGAGCGAGAGAGCGCGCGACTAAAATATAAAATAGAACACATTGGTTGTGCTGAGAGGTGGCCAGACTGGAGCGAGCGAGCGCACGCTCTCGAAAGATAGAACTGGTTCTATTTTTCAAGCTTGCGCTCTCGACCCGGTACAGTCTAGTTTACAGGCGCTAGAGAATAGTATTGTATTTTGGTTCATTGAGTGCTAGAAAAACTTCTCATCTTGACATTTTTATCATAGGGATCGTGTTAAAATTAGAGACACAGGCAATTGTTGACTATGTTTCTATTCTAATATAAAAATTATTATTTTTCAAACATTTTTAATATAATGAAATTTACTTTTAGAAAATATACATTCCCACTTTGGTGGCCGTGTTTTACTCTCACAGTAGTCTAGACTGCCTATGACGGAGAGATCAAGGTTCGTATCTTGGTCGGGTGTACTGAGGGTGGTTTTTCCAAAATTGTTTTTCACACTCGTTCTACGTAAATGATGGTACACTTCCTATAAAATTAATCTTCTTAATCCCTATAAACATTAGTGTAATTAGTACATAAGCGTATAACCTGAACGGGTAAAAAGACGCGGGGCCAAAAAAACTTAAAATTAAATATTTTAAATTAATACAAGTTTAACTTTCAACATTTTGTTGGATGTGTGCTTCTCTGTGAGGACCTAAAAGATTACATATTTGAAAAGGAGTTTCAATAAATAATTTGTTTAATTCTTTTTATTTAATACGTAGTTAAAATTTAAGCTAAATTAAATGTATATTTTTTGAAAGAAAAAATATATATAGATGTTTTTAGGAAAAAACAGGTTTATCTTTTCAGTAAATAAAAATGTAAAAGTATAGAAAACATTTATATGTAGTAACATATTCCTTTTTCCAGGAAAAAAAATATCTATCTCCTCAGGGGGATCATCTGTAGATTATTTAATAACAATATTTTATTTATTTTATCAGCTTTCACAATGGAATAAGTAAATAAAAAGTTGAATTATGAAGGTATATTTATGTTAAAATCATATATTTTCCTGTACAAACAAGAATATCAGTTTTATACTTTTGAATTCGAGTACACACACCTGCTACCATACCTTGGTGTTTCCTAAAATAATTTACGGTCATTCCTAGGGTACTCTATCGTTTAAGGCGGTATTTGACGTACCATTAAGTTTTATTTATATTGAACATAAAATATTTTAGATTAAAAAATTAAAACGTGACGTGATGTAATAGTCCTTTATTTCCTTTATACAATATCATAACTTTAATTAGCTTAAATTTATTAATATATTTAGATTGATTTTGTGGTTTTTAAAACTATCAAGCTCGGAACATAAAAATGTATAGTTACACCAGTTCTTCTCTATGGTTATGAAACATGGCCTCTTACATTAAATTATGAAAATAAATATAGGATGCTTTAAATAAAAAGTTGTTTGGGAAATATTCGGTACAAATTTGATTGAAGATAAGGAAGAGTGGTGTAAGTTACAGATTGATGAGTTGTCTAGCTTCTACTAATAACAAGATACTGTTAGAGTGAATAAATCTCGCAGATAATGGTGAGCAGGACATGCAGTGTGAATGGAAGCCACTAGAACCATGTTCAAGATATTGCCTGCCAAACTTATTGGGTGAACCTGGATGCAGATGGAAGGATAGCATTAGAATGGACATGAAATAGATAGGGTGTAGTGAGGTAGACTGGATGGAACTAGATCAAGATAGGGTTAGGGTGTAGTGAGGTGGACTGGATAGAACTAGATCAATATAGGGTTAGGGTGTAATGGGGTGGACTGGATGGAACTAACTCAAGATAGAGTGTAATGAGGTGGACTGGATAGAACTAGATCAAGATAAGGTGTAATGAGGTGGACTGGATAGAACTAGATCAAGATAGGGGTAGGGTGTAGTGAGGTGGACTAGATAGAACTAGATCAAGTTAGGGTGTAAGGAGGTGGACTGGATAGAACTAGATCAATATAGGGTTAGGGTATAATTAGGTGGACTGGATAGAACTAGATCAAGATACGGTTAGAGTGTGATGAGGTGGACTGGATAGAACTAGATCAATATAGGGTTAGGGTGTAATGGGGTGGACTGGATAGAACTAGATCAATATAGGGTTAGGGTGTAATGGGGTGGACTGGATAGAACTAGATCAATATAGGGTTAGGGTGTAATGAGGTGGACTGGATAGAACTAGATCAAGATAGGGTTAGGGTGTAATGAGGTGGACTGGATAGAACTAGATCAAGATAGGGTTAGGGTGTAATGGGGTGGACTGGATAGAAATTGATCAAGATAGGGTTAGGGTGTAATGAGGTGGACTGGATAGAACTAGATCAATATAGGGTTAGGGTGTAATGAGGTGGACTGGATAAGAACTAGATCAAGGTAGGGTTAGGGTGTAATGAGGTGGACTGGATAGAACTAGATCAAGATAGGGTTAGAGTGTGATGAGGTCGACAGGGTAGAATAAGCTCAATATAGGTATAAGTTGAAATGAGATGTACTGGATGGATCTAGCTAATGATAAAGTATTTTACAATGGAGAAGACTGAATTGAGCTGGCTCGAGATAGATATAGGGTGTAATGAGATGAACAAGATAAAATTAGCTTAATATAGAGATGGGAGACGTACTCTTTAAAATGTGGTAATACACTTTCAAGTTACTGATGTTTTTTTTATATATAGGTAATTGGGTTTAAACCTAACAAGATATCAGGTCATTTATTCCATTATTTGGTTGAATAACTGAAATTGTTGCATTGGTTAGGTCACCCAAGTCTCGGAAGTTATAAATTGGGTATAGGGGAAAAATAAATTATACGCACTACTTTATTTTTATACGTATTTCTTGTGAATAAATCCGTGTTCCTTAAACATTTTGTTTCTCTCTTTAAACTTGACCCCACATACAGTATATATGGAAACAAACAATCGAATGTCTACTATAGAGAGCCGGAAATTGCTTTATAAAATAGCCTCCAGGAATCTTATTTATACTTGTATTTGTTATTTGAACATTTTTTATACTTGAATAAAAATAGCTAGTTTTGAGATTCCACATCAGTGAGAGATCGTTCTACATGTCTATCTCATTTGCTTGGTTCACCAGAAATGGGTTGCTTTGAGGTTTTAATTACATAAGAGTCTACTAAAGTTGTATTTACTTAAATGATTTCTCTCATTTCTTACGAAAAGTTGGTTGCATTTCCTCTGAAACTTTACCTTACTCATTCCTACCTTGTTAGCGTAATTAGTATATAAATGTTTACCCCAAAATTATTGTGCAGTAAAGAATCACATACCTCTTGGCAGTTCTTTCAACAACAGATGTTGGAAATGTCCCCTCCAGTCGCCATGGACGTGAAGACATGTCTGGAACCACCTTTTATTTTCTGTCACATAAAGAAATGCAACTAGGTACGTGATACTTTAATGCACAGTAATTTTTGGACATCTCGTATAACTACAACCCGGACGGATATTGAGAGGTGGAAATTTAAAAAAAATCAATCAACATATTTGAGGTAGATTCTATACAAGGTTTAGTTAAATTAATTTATTTATTTTTTAAAACCTCTTCTTCCTACTCGTTCGTGTTATACGCTTATGCACTAATTACGCTAATAGTTTTAGGGATTAAGGAGGTAATATCAATAATAAGTGTAACTGCAGTTGTGTGGAGTAGAAGTGGAAAGCCATTCTGGAAAAACCATCCTCAGTACGCCTGACCAAGATTCGAACCTTGATCTCCTCTTAATAGGTGGTCTAGTCTACTGCGAGAGTAGCGTGTTAGACCATTCGACCACTGTAGCAGTTTATAAAATTTGATATTTAGTAGTTTTATTAAGTAGTTATTTTATCAATTATAAGTTATAGTAATATATGACATACCAACTAAGGTAATCTAGGACAAAATTCTCTAGCCACCCGAAACCATCAGAAATAAAAATAGTTCTAAAGAAAAAATTAAAATTTTAAGATTTTACTCTCTTTTTTTTTAAGTAGTCTTATTATAAATTACCCAATCTATTTTATACTTAAACACATTTTTCCTTCTACAACAGAACTTGAAGTTGACTAATGACAAAACTTTCCGAGTAAAATAGAAATAAACCAACATATTTTATACATACTCCATTTCCCGACGCTGCGCTTGAAAGGACGTTAATAGGTTTATCGGCATTGACGTTACCAGTTCCAGCGAGCACGTTGATTAAATGTCAATTTTATATAATCTTGATGGCCTTGGAGGAAAGATCACTGTTCGAATCCTGAGTGGGTGAAAAAGGTTTCTTTAATAGTCTTCATTCTATTTCCTTGAAAACATGGGTATATTCAACCAAAAGTATACCTATTCACTACCCCATCAGTATTGTTAAATACTTATAGCTCTGAAGGACAGCTAAATATTTTTTATTTCCCATTGGGTTTGCCAATCAACACCCTGAACAAGGTTATAGATTCTTCCATTCACACTGCACGTCCTGCCTGCTGTAATCTACGATACTTGATTATCCTAACAATATCTTGTGATGATTACAGGGTATGTAACTTATCATTATGAATCCTCATCCACTTCTCCTTACTGTCATCATATTTTAAACTCTTTCAAATCTTTTAAAAGGTTTTCCTCAATAATTCCAATATACATAATTATCTGTTATAGTTATCTATAAAACAATTTTTTAAATGTTAAACATTGCACAATTTTTTTATCGCATCTTACTACCCATTCAGGCTTTTCACATAATTATACACAAATTATTCTGATATGTAAGAAACGAATAAAGTTGAGTTTAGAGGAAATGTACCCCTATTTTCATGCAGGAAGAGTGTAAAACCATTTATTATAAATCTCTCTCAGTGTATTTGACCGGCATTTTAGCCCTGATCTACCTGTCATTGGCAGGCATGCCTTTTGCAAGAGGAATACCCAAAAAAATTCAACCACCAAAGTCCAATATACTTGGAACAAGATTGTTTTTAATATGTGATCCAAATAAAAAAAGTTTTATTTGTGTTCTTTCCCCACGTCTCAATACTCGCTCAAGATATACGGCCTACGAATTTACTCTACAATAGTTTCGCTCAAGATACAGGGCATACGAATTTACTCTATAATAGTTTCGCTCAAGATATAGGGCCTACGAATTTACTCTATAATAGTTTCGCTCAAGATATAGGGCCTACAAATTTAATCTACAATAGTTTCGCTCAAGATATAGAGCCTACGAATTTACTCTATAATAGTTTCGCTCAAGATACAGGGCCTACGAATTTACTCTATAATAGTTTCGCTCAAGATACAGGGCATACGAATATACTCTATAATAGTTTCGCTCAAGATACAGGGCATACGAATATACTCTATAATAGTTTCGCTCAAGATATAGGGCCTACGAATATACTCTATAATAGTATCGCTCAAGATATAGGGCCTACGAATATACTCTATAATAGTTTCGCTCAAGATATAGGGCCTACGAATATACTCTATAATAGTTTCACTCAAGATATAGGGCCTACGAATTTACTCTATAATAGTTTCGCTCAAGATATAGGGCCTACGAATTTACTCTATAATAGTTTCGCTCAAGATACAGGGCCTACGAATTTACTCTATAATAGTTTCGCTCAAGATATAGGGCCTACGAATATAATCTATAATAGTTTTGCTTAAGATATAGAGCCTACGAATTTACTCTATAGTAGTTTCGCTCAAGATATAGAGCCTACGAATTTACTCTATAATAGTTTCGCTCAAGATATAGGGCCTACGAATTTACTCTATAATAGTTGAACTATGTTTTAGGAATTCGGTGAGTATAATTGAGAGGAAATACATAGAAATTTGTGTGGAGGGGGAGTGGAAAGTCATTTAGGGGAAGGGGGGAAAACCTAACTATACCCTGCCATTAATCTAATTTCAAGCTTTCCATCACCAGCTAAACAAATCAAATGAGCTTGGAGTTTAGACCACGTGAGCACCGATGAAAGACAATGTGGTATAGTACAGTGATGTTAATGAATATGACCTTGATTATAAATTATTAATAGTTACAAATTTAGATTTAATATGAGCTTTGTGCCGTCCACAAACATTTATATAGTTTTTAAGTACCATTATATCTTCTTTTTTTTTTCAAATAGAATAATTCAATTCCAACATACAAATCTCATTCAAAAACATTTTAAATAATTAATTGTTCTTTTAAATAAATGTTGAATGATTTTTTATTTTTTTCTAGTATGGACCAGCATTTTCTTAGTATGTGAATAGTAAGCTTCATCGAGGAAATGGCTACCTGGAATGATCTCTGCCCTCGGGAAACAGTTTCAGACATGATATCCATGTGTGACCAAGGGTTAGAAAGCGTTCCAGGTGTGAATTATACCCCACCCAAAGTATAAGTATCGTACAGCCAACGCTTTGCCTACAGTTGTTTGCCCTAAACGAAGTGTCCGTCTGTCTGTCTTCCTGATCCCTTCTTGTTATTCCACCTTCCCTCCAACTCATCTTCCATCTTACTCTTTCCAGGGAGCGGCTCTCCAAAGGATCGATACACCCCTATTTTCCTTTAGCTTCCCCCCCTCTTTTCCCACCACCACAGCTTCCTCCTTCCCCTACCGGCGTCTTCATAGCAAGGGCTAGTTCTCGTTTAGGAGGTGGTAGGATAGGAGGGTGAGGGGTACTCAGCACCCTCCCTACACACACCCTTATGAGAGGGAAGTTTGTGTGACGAAAGATTGAACGGTTCATTTTTAATCTTTCCCTCCTCTTTTACGATTCCTAGCTCGACCTTTCAAAAGAATAGGAAACAACAGGTATATCTCTTTATCGATAGTCACGTAATATCGACTATCACAAACTTTTTTTTTAAAAAAAAGGGCGAATAAACAAACACTTCAAAATGTGTGTATATTTTTGTTTGTTTTTTTAACATCACGTCTCAATAATCGTTCGAGCTATACGCCCATGTAATAGTTACGATAATGTATTAGGGATGAGAATAGTTTGAACTTGGAGGAAATGTAGCTTCATTGGCGTGGAAGGAGAGTATAAAAACATTTTTTTTTAAAAATCCCCTCTCACTACAAACGACTGGGACTCGTACCATGAATTCCCATTTATCGGCAGTCTAGTTTAGTTTGATAGTGACGAAATGTGACCCCCCCCCCCCCCC
>CABFWO010000479.1:252285-309768 GCA_902155825.1 Timema genevievae
CCCCCCATATGGACAGCCCCGTAATTACAAGAGTTATTAAGCTGTTGTGAGTTGATATTCATTGAATGATTAGATATTTTCCAATAGAAAAGGTTCTCCCTATGTTATGTGTTACGAACATTATGCCGGAAAAATTGCACCTGGACACAGAAATCAAACCAATAACATTTTTCAAATATTTAAATGAATATTATTTTATGACTATCATCCTTACCAATTGTTAATTTCAATGTATTGTGTAAAACACTCATTAGTTATTAAGTTGCTATAATGTCACCGATTGTCAGGAAATGTAGAACTCAGTATATATAAAACCATAGTTTCTTTGATTCTATATGATTTGGTTGTGGAATTATTGAAGAAATTACATCCACGTTCAAGGCGTTGACTGACAAATCTAATGGGAAGATCTAAACGTGGATTGGAGGAGATAATTAAAATGGACCTGAATGAGATCGGGTGGACTGGATAGAACTAGATCAAGATAAGGATAGGGTGTAATGAGGTGGACTAGATAGAACTAGTTTAAGATAGAGATAGGGTGTAATGAGGTGGACTAGATAGAACTAACTTAAGATAGGGATAGAGTGTAATGAGGTGGACTGAATATAAATAGCTCAAGATAGGAATAAGGTGTAATGAGGTGGACTAGATAGAAGCTTAAGATAGGGATAGGGTGTAATGAGGTGGACTAAATAGAACTAGCTTAAGATAGGGATAAGGTGTAATGAGGTGGACTAGATAGAACTAGCTTAAGATAGGGATAGGGTGTAATGAGGTGTACTAGATAGAACTAGCTTAAGATAAGGATAGTGTGTAGTGAGGTGGACTAGATAGAACTAGCTTAAGATAGGGATAGGGTGGAAGTTTTCGAATGCCTAATACCATATACTGATTAAAAAATTAAGTGTAAAGCACTTTTGTATAGTTAATTCTATATATTTTAATTCAGAAAACAAAAAGATCCGACACTATCCCATGGACACTGGAACGGCTTTTTAACAGATAAGTAGGTGAAGGGAAAGAAATAAGTTTGTCAAAACTAGCTCATCTGGACGGTTCGTCAACCTCCCTCCATGAAATGGCGAATATATCTCCAATAAAAAGGTCCTTCTCACTAGTGTGAATTAAATTGCATCTAACGGATATCATTAGTGTGAATTAAATTGCATTTAACGGATAAAATTGAGTTAAGATCAGGTTAGGTTGGATGGGAAAAAAAATAAGAAAATACCGACTATTTTTAGTGGTGGGTAAAATAATTGACAGATGATTGAAATTTTAAAGTGGTCAAAACTTTCAAATATGGTCGGAACTGACGTATAATAAATATTGGGAATAAATTACGTGGTGATAAGGGGAGGGAGGATTAAGGTTAAGGAAAAAAGAGGCCTGTGAAAAAATTAAAAATGGCGTTGGCTACTATACATCATAAGGCATATATATTGGTCATATTGACAGGTATCAAAGTAGGAATTTTTTTAACCCGGGTGATTGAAACCATGTGAGATAAAACGGGAAAAAAAGGTATTTTGTTGATTGGTAAAATATGAATAAATTGTTTGCATGCTAAAGTTTTGTTTACATTATAAATGGAGGACAAGTAGAATCTCTACTCTGCATTTAAAACAGTGGCATACCCATGAAGGAGCTGTGGGGAATTCAGTCCTGATGACCATAGTTAAGGAATATTTTATATATATAAAACCAAACAATAGGCAGAAGAGTCATGGGAGACTAGGTGTAATTGGCTAGTTAAATAGTGCGTGAGCAGATTAAAATCAGAACTGGTTTATATTTAATGACGGATGGACAATATGTCTTGGGAATTTGAGGGTATTAATCAAATGGACCATATTCAAGCTATGACTATATTAATGATTTGGTCTGTAAATTTACACCCCCTCCCTAATCCGACAGTTCCCAACCTTCCTTTCCTGCCATTGGGGACCATAGGAACCATTAAAACAACCTTTATGTAGTTATTTTATAGAATTACCTGAATTTTGAAACGTTTAACCCCACCCAAAAGTGAATCCCTTCCCCTACGTCAGAATTTTTCAAACGCCACTGTTCTTAAACTATCAGTTTTACGCACTATTAAGAGTTTTTTTATTTCTTATGTTTGTATATCAATAAGATTAGTAAACAAAATATGTATTCATAATACCCTGAGAATATTTAAAAGAGAGTTATTTATTTTGAAAAAAAAAAAGTCTAACAAAGAAGTATAAGCGTATAAAATAATATTTGCAACGTGATTTAGTCGTTTTTGTATCATACTTGATTTTAAGTATCAACAGTATCTGGATAAACAATTTAATCAAAATTGGTGGAGACAATTTTGAGAAAATATATTTTTCTTTTCTGGCACTAAAATAAGCTACCCTTAATTTTGAGGTTCGTTATCTAAGTAAAAAAGCTTAGGAAACTTATGCAAATCCCAGATACTAAGATTTGTCCCGAACGATTAAACCATTTCGGCTCTAGTCTCAGTAACAGACAAACAGATGGCATTGCCAAATATACTTTTTTGGGGGGTTCAGTGGGTCATTAAAGTTCGACATCCATCAAAATCTTGAGCTCGATTTTTTTTATTATCACAACAATTTCTCTACCCGAGAGATTCGAGAAATTAAAAGTAACTCTACAACAATACACAAACTGTGTTCTCTTCAATTTGGATACATTTAATTTATTTTTTAGATAAGATAAAAATAACTACACTTTTTTAACACGTTTATCTACGTTGACAAGCTCTTATCTAAAGCCTTATGGCAGAAAACCTGAGTTCCGGAGTAATTCCATAAAATAGGCTTTCTTCCAACCTTATTCCAAATAATGATTAAATTGGCACACATCTCTAAACATAGTAGTTGGCTCAATACAACTGTTTACTTTTAATTTGAAATTTAATTTTCTATGAAAAGACAACCATAAAATATATCCAAAAAAATTGAAAGTCTCATTAGGTGCTTCAATATGAATCCCCACCAAGCTTGTAGATTTTATATATTTTCTTAAACAATTTGTGACTAGATTAATATATTGATCTTGCCGACTACAATCGTTGTTTTTATCATAACCGAAAAAAGAAATTATACATTCTTTCCACCCTTAGGAACAAATACTTTAAATGATACTGTTAAGAAAATAAGAGTTATGGTATTTTATTTATCCATGGGCTAGGAATCCACTGATTCTATATATGAATAAAATTGGAAAGAAAATAATAGTAGGCCTAAATAGGCCCACCACGAAAAACTTTCTAAGCTCGCAAGCTATCTACAATAATCATCCGTAATCATTTCTAAAAAAAAAAGTTAAAATAAAAAAACTTCGCTTTTAAATTAAAAATAAAGTTTTTTTAATGAAAAATAAAATTTTATTTATAGTGTCATGAATAATACCAACTATATGTCTAAACTGTCTTTCCAGCACACCATTTTACAAATTACTAATAAGAATAATGATAAATAATATCCTTGGTTTTACATCAATAAAGGTACGTATAGACAAAAAACATTTAGATAATACTGCCATTTGACAAAGTAAACATACACACTTTTAAGTATTTACTTCTTTTAGTAAATTCAGTAAAAGCTATATCTTATAAATAAATACTGTAACAAATCGTACACAAACATTGTTATAGAAAAGGAAAATAAATTATTTGGATTCCTTTAGGTGGAGATGTAGGATGTGCTAGAAAAGGTCAGTGTATTTACAGTTTTAGTAGCAAAACATGTTATGGCCATAGTAAATTAACATTGCTCCAGTAGAAACATAAGAGTTTAGTTTTCTTCACGTTTTGATATCAACAGTTGTTGAATATATTTCATGAGTATAGCGGCATTAAATGAGAAACTTTTCAAATGAAGAGGAAAAGTTATCATTAAATTCCAGGCCCCCTTGAGAGATATTCAAGAAATGTTTCATTCGCCATGTAAATAAAATTAAACCATATGTTTGTAATTAAATAATATTTGTTTTATTTTGAACAAAATAAGTTTCGATATAAAAACTGCAAGGGCACTGACCTTTTATCGCTTCCCCTACACTCCCATATTAAACGTGTTTCTTTTACATAAACATGTTTATTGTGATAAGAAATTATAAGACTTTAAAAATATGAGTATGTTAATATTTTTCTATGCAAATAATATAGATTGAATAGTTAAAATAAATTAACAATCATAAAAACAACAACCAAAGCGTAAAATGGAGTAATATTTTTATATTACGATTCTTAATACAGTACTTATTTTTTTTAAATGTTGCCTTTACTTTATTTCTATACTTTCTATTTCTAGCCAACGTTCACTTTATTAAAATTTTTAGTTTGTTAATGTATTTTTAGTCAAAACATTTTTATTCCACTTTTCGTATTTTAATTTGATTAAATTCTGTCAATCAACAAATATTTTTCAACTTATTTTTTCGTCAGAATTTCGTCAAATTCTTTTTTTATAATTTGTCAATTAATTTTTAACTATTCAATCCATATTATTTTCATAAAACAATATTAACAAACTCATATTTTTAAGGTTTTAAAATTTCTTATTGAAACACTCCGTACTTAAAATATAAGATTTTAGAATGTTTTCTAAATTGCTAATTTTTTTTGTGAATTAATTTCCACCTGAGTATTTTACCAAAAACCGTCACCTCCACATTGCAGGTCTGAATGCATCAGTTTCTCCCAAATTTCCAAGCGAGCCTCATTATCAACACCATGAACTCCGCATCTTTTCCTCACCAGACAAGGGTCCACACCGTAGCCCTTAAAAACAAACTTCCAAGGCCACACCCAACTTGTAAGTCCTTGCACATCGTAAAGATTACAAAATATCCCGGTCAAATGGATAGTCCTGACCTTAATAGTTCTCGCCACAAATCCCGTCAGAAAAATATCCTCCATCTTGAAGAATTGCTCGCGGAGAGCCGCCTGGAAAAGAGCGTCTGTGACGTCACCC
The DNA here is from genome assembly GCA_902155825.1 of Timema genevievae. Classification (NCBI taxonomy): domain Eukaryota; kingdom Metazoa; phylum Arthropoda; class Insecta; order Phasmatodea; family Timematidae; genus Timema; species Timema genevievae. The sequence goes on from CABFWO010000479.1 coordinate 257,262, forward strand.
GTCAAGAGGTACAAGCCTCCGATCACGTAGGTGGGGTACACCACAAAAGGGAACTCTTCCACTGATATATAATATCTGTCGAAAGGACTCCTATCAGGTTTTACCTCGTGAAGGATGTGCCCGTAGATACTCCACTTGGCCTCTCCAAGGTCTCTCAGAATTTTCAAAAGACGAGGGACATTTATGAAAACGTCTTCGTCAATCTTGAGGACAAACCTCACCTTTTGGCAATACCTCGAGGCCCACTCCATCATGGAGACAGTCTTCAAAGTTAGATTATCGTAGCTGTCTATGTTGTTGGAGACGATGATGTCTCCATGAAGGTTGGATTCTTCACGGATGGATCTGATGAGGAGTTCGTCGGTGACCCTCCCAAGAATAAATCCTACTGTGACGTTGCTCCCATCACAGAATCGCCTCCACGTGGCCCTAATAGAAGATCTGGCCTCGTGGTTGGCCGGTGTCGAGTGGACAAGAATCAGAAGGAGAAGATTCTCGCCTTGATTATGACAGAGCTCAGACGAAACGATGTTGAACGATCTTTCGTATATTGTATCGATGACTGGGTTTGTGATCACTATGAAATCGGTGGGAACACTCACTGTTTTCATGTGGCAGAAAATATAGACGAATATCAAGAGAGTAAAACATGCTACAAACTTATTAGATGATAGTTTCACAGTTCTCTTTAATAGAATTTTGTTTTGAATAAAAAATAAAGTCATTTTATTATATTGTTTATTTCTATATCCAGGCCTAAATACGAATCTAAATGGGTCACACCATTGATAGACTTAAAAGTGTCCTTCAGTAGAATAGTATTTTGATTTGAAATTAAACTAAAATTATTGTTATGTCCATACTTAAGTTTGATCTTGTACACGAATATAAACAAAGCATGAAGTTGTAATTCCATAGTTCATATGCATTTATAATAATTTAATGTATTTAATTTTAAGTTTGGTTAGTTATTTTATTACTCGTCATTTACATGTTTGCCTTCAGTAAGATAAAAGAAAAACACTTGTAAATTTTACCCAAACTAATTATCTTAGCTGTTTGGAAAGAATTTGTGGCAATAGTCAGCACTGCACATTTTATCACTTAGATAATATTTAATTGCACATTAATTAGTTATTTTAATAAACTTTAACACAAGACACTGTACCATTAAGTTGATACTGCTGTCATCTAGAAGAACACACATGGTAGGATGCGTTATCAGCAGTTTCCGGCGGGACAACGTCTGCTAAACAAAACGTCAGTTGCCATCCACTTAAGTAGAAATGCTTTACGTACATGTGACTTTAATCCGACTGCTTTGGTGTAAGTGAAAATATCGTTATATCAATCACATAGTACTTTCAAAGAGATCGATGACGGAGAGTACTGATAAAACCATAAATATGGATGTAGTGTTAGTTTGAGATAAGGATGATAATGGCTTATCTCGTTATCTTAAAACACCGTCTACCAACCTACGGTGAATCTAAAAGAAAAAGTACCCTTTTAAATGTACCCGAAAATGATATTTATATTGAAAGCAATGGTATAACCCAGGAGTTCCAGTACTTTTTGAGACCACACCATCCTACTCGTCAGATTTTCCGTGGGAATCCCCTGTATCCAATAGCTTATTATTTTTAAAAGCCCAAATTAAATTTGGCAGAATTTTTTTTAAAAATGAAAATTATAATTTAAATTACTAGCTTGTATTCTTTTAAACGTAAGATTAAAAAATTGGAATAAAATTACAGAACTGATTAAGACGAAATTGTAGTAGAAATACTTTTGTTGCACATGATTTCATGTGTACAGTTATTTTCATAATGGCATAATGGTTTTTCTTAATAGCAACGACTCCTCGGATCAATACCGGCGACGTCTCAGGGCGTCGCGACGCACTGATTGGGAGCCCCTGGTATAGCCTATAGTGTGAGCCCCCACATAGAATAATTAAAGTATGTGGTTGTTTTTCAACATAAATTTAGTAATTGGGATTACTGGAACCCCTTGACTAAGTCATCATATTTGACTAAATAAGCTGAAGCTTTTCACTCCAAGGTCAGTCTTAGGTCACAACAGACTTTAAAGCGTAGGGCTTGAATTTCATATTCCAACTAAACTTCCCATATAATATGGTTATACAAAACCATTGGTGATCAATCGTTTAATAAGTCATAAGAACCGCTCATTCTTTGTAATTTACCCCTGCGGGCAGACCAGACCCGTATTTATAATTTACTGTGACGTCATTTGAGCCATTTTCCCGACGTACACTTACACTACAGGTAAATTATTCCTTTAGTATACAAGAAAATATCGAGTGGTTTTCCCATTTAAATTGGCAGATATGAACAAAAAATAAATTTGCCAAGAATCTAGGGGCAGTTTTAAGTTTTGAATAATTTAATTCAACATAAAGCTTATAACTGGTCGACATTAATTGTTAAGTTTTATTAGCCATTATCTTTTTATAGCTCAAACAATCTTTTCAATATTGAGTCATTATATTAGTATACAAAAATACATTTCTGTAATCTTGCTAAAATTTCATAACATATTTTATCTGCCATATGTTTGCCGTCTGAAATAAGCTACTTCACACAATTCTCAAAATATTGCAATTCAAGATCTCAAAGATCCTACATAAATCCGTTTTTATGTGAGCAATAATATTTAATTAATCTATCCTATTTCAATTATTCAATCATCCTTATAATTTTCTTCCTCTTTTGAACAAATTCATATCATTATGAAATATAATGTTACACCTATTTTATTTTGTTGACTTTTGAAATTGAGACTTTGAAAAAAATTCAGCTTATTTAATTATTCTCATAATCATGTGTATATAATCAATAGATAATATTATTTAAAACCCTTTATTTTAAATTTAGCTGAATAAAAGGCTGGCGTTTATAAAACATTGCCCAGTTACGTACCCCTTTCGGGTTCATAGCCCATCCAAAGTATTCCTATCACTTCTTCACTAAACAAAATAGCTATCTTTTTAAACATTAACAGTCACTTTATATTTTTATAAATCCTTACGAGTAAGCTGAATCAAGTCGTTTCAAAAGTAAATAAAGGCTTAACCATGGTACATATTCAAAACTTTCATTAGTTTGTTGATAAGGCTTAATATTGCTTAAAATAATGTTATGATTAATAATAAAAAATGGGTGGTAAGTCAGGTAAGACATCAGTGGGAATATTTGGGCATAGATGGGAGGATAACTTAAGAATGGATTTGAAGAATATAGGGTTAAATGCGATGGACTGGATATAACTAGCTCAAGATATGAATAGTGTAATGTGGTGGAGTGGATACAACTATCTCAAGATAGGGATATGGTGTAATGAGGTGGACTGGATAGAACCAACTCAAGATAGGGATAGGGTGTAATGAGGTGGACTAGATAGAACCAACTCAAGATAAGGATATGTGGTGTAATGAGGGGGACTGGATGGAAATAGATCAAGATAGGGATATAGTGTAATGAGGTGGGCTGGATAGAACTATCTCAAGATAGGGATAGGGTATAATGAGGTGGACTGGATAGAACTAACTTAAGATAGATATCGAGTGTAATATGGTGTGTTGGATATAACCAGCTCAAAATAGGTATATGGTGCAATGATTTAGACTGGATAGAAATACCTCAAAATAGGGATAGGTAATAAGGGGTGGAATGGATATAGCTAGCTCAAGATAGAGGTAGTTGTATCCAGTCCACCTCATTACACTCTATATCAAGATAGGGATAGGGTATAATGAGATGGACTTGATATAACTAGCAAAATGTAGGGATATTAGGTGTACTTTTGTAATTCTAGCAATGAATTTTCAAACTTATGCCAAAGAATAATTAAATAATTAAGTGGTGTGTCAGGTACTCCCTGAGATATTTTGTAAAACCCCGGGATTACACCCACCTTTGTTCAGTTAACACTTATCAAGGCAATACAAGGCCTATTGGAAGGTTGGTGTAGATTACTCAATTTTAAGTTGGCTAATGTGTCTATCTACTAAACAACAGTACATCGACCAAGACTCATCCATTACAAAGCGATCACGATTAAACGATATGCTGAGGTGCGTGATTTAGATAGCCTACCACTTAAAAAGGACATTGCATTTGTTATCTGTGCAAATAGTGTGATGTATCTTCCATTAATGTATTTACACTTTATGAACTCAAGCTATTGGTTTAGTTATGGTCGTAACCGAACCAATGGCGACTAGTTTGTGTTATTTACATAAACAATATCGGTTGTAAATGATTGAGTTTAATTAGAAATGATTGTCGTTGCTAGGTTGACTTTTTTTTTAGCATCGCATCTTACTACCCGTTCAGATTATACGCTGATGTACTAATTACGCCAATAGTTTTGGGGTTTAGGGAGTTTACGTTAATAGGAAGTGTACCTACACTTGTACGGAGGCGAAGTGGAAAATCATTTTGGAAAAACCACACTCGGTACACCTAAACAAGATTCGAGCCTCGATCTCCCCGCCAACGGCAGTCTAAGCCTATTGCGATATTAGCGTCTTATCCCATGCGGCCACCGAACCGGTTTGACGTTAGTGAATGTTCCATGTAGATTACTTATAGCAATGACCGAAAAAATCAATAAGTATAGTATTAAACCTATTAATGGATTGATGTAAAGGGTAGTGTATGCATGAAGAGAATCCGCATTAGCTTTGGAAGAGGATTAAATAATAAGAAGGGGTAAACAAATGCACCCCCATCCCCCTGCACGAGTGTACCAGCCTGAAACTATAGCCACCATATTCCCGTTAACGGTGACCATTTTCCAAAGCAAGTCTATCACTATAGACCACGTGGCTAATGGCGAGGATAATTTATTTAAAAAATCTTATATTATTTTAAAACTATTTCCATGAAAAACATGTAGTCCATTATGTTAAAAATATAACAATACGTATTTTTTATTTATTTTCTTATATACTGTATTATAATAAAATTAATATCTTACCCTTTAGATTAGATTTAGAAAGTCACGAATATTTGTGGGCAATCAACAGGGAAGAAACGTGATTGTATTATTATTATTATTATTATTATTATTATTATTATTATTTATATCATCATCTCAGAATTGATACTGTTAGTCAAAATGTACAGTTGTAACCATGATTTATGAGTACATATATGTAATTCATTCATAGTTACGTTTAAAAACTGTACTACCCTCCCCCTTCTCCTCCATCTCCCTTCCCACAACCATACTCACACACCATTCCATATATTGTTCTTGATAGGCCTAAACAAACTATATCAGGACATGAAACTTCTATAATAACCTAAAAACACTTAAACATTATTATTGTTAAGAAACAAGACAGAAAATTCCAGATGTCAACTTAGCTGATTACTGAAATCGCAAAGTTTGTAGTATGCCTAGGTTAAGTTCAAGAGTTTTGTGAATTTATGTGAAAATTTAAGGCTCAACCTCTTTTCTGTATAGACCTGAACCAATTTTTACCTCAAGGCCAAGACACGATATTTATTCTAACTTTAGATTTAACATACATTTATTTATTTATTTTTATTTAGCAACGTATCTTATTACCCGTTGGGGTTATGCGCTTAAGTACAAATAACGCTTATGGGCTAAGAATTGGGAAGGTTGAATATAGAGGAGGTGAGCTCGCATTTTCGTGGAGGGGGAGAGAGAGAGAGAGAGTGGAAAGCCATTTAGGTATAAACCATCCCAATTCACCCAAGCGAGATTCGAACCTTGATCTTCCCGTCCTTGACAGTCTAGCTCAACACGAAACTAGTGCGTTATCTAACTACACCAATGAGACGAGTATAAGTTTATTAAAGACTTAGCTTTAAATACCAACATTTTTCTGAAATGGCTTTAATGTTCTGGTTTAAAATTGACTTGTAGTGTATTTTAATCACTTAGTAATTAATTATTTTCTTTATTATTAAAAAAATTTCTTAGGTTAGTTTACCATTGATAGCTTTATTTTAGTCAAAGTTTACATCTGAATATTGTTTAATATGGTAATAAAAATAGTAGGTCTACGTTTCATTGAAGAGGGGAAATTATTTAAGGGTAGTTAATGAAAACAATTTTTATTTTATAACTTTCAAAACTACAATAAACCATATAAGACGGGGGAGGAGTTTATAATGAAGACATTTAAAAATTATGGTCTCTTAAAACCATAAAAAGCATAGTAAAACCCCGACAGACGCCACTGTTTCAAAAAAACTTTATTCCAAGACGCTCTGTGAATTCTTGCTGACACCCGAGCAGTCTTACCTTCTCCCTTAAAGGCTCCCTGAAATAACATTTTCCTCATGGCCATTTTCCTTTCTTTTCCCATTTCTTAAATCTTTCATTTCTTTTCCAAGCATGTTTACTCCACATGTTTTCTAGTCTCGAAAGATTATTACTACCTACTCATTCTACAGATATTTCCTCCATTTACCTCTTTTTTTGGGGGGGTTCTTCGTTATTTTCCTCACGTCTCTCCGTCATTCTTAGAACTCGTTTACGGACAATCGGCGTAATCCTTTTCACAACAATCTTAGGAAGAAGATTAAGAATACTGGCAATTATATAATTTCTATCTCAGAAATAATGCAACATTGGACATCTTATTTATTAATATTGTCTTAAATATTAATTTCTGTACCAATTTTTTATATATAGTATTACTAGCACTATGTCCTACCACCCACCCATACGCTTCGGTGGCCTCATGTTTTACGCGATAATCTAGTGTAAAACTAGACTGCTGGAAATGGGGGAGATTGGGGTTCGATCCCGGTAGGGTGCACTGAGGGTGTTTTTTCCTAAATTGTTTTCCACTCTCCCTCCACGCAAATGCTGGTGAACTTAATCTATATTAAACCTTCCTTATATATATATATATAAAACTGCAGTGACTTACTTTGATAGTTTGGTTTTCTCAAACACCCTATACGAGCATCAAATAGCCAATTTAGTAAAAATAAAATTAATTTTCTAACTTACAGAAGTACACCTATCCCTATCCAGCCCACCTCATTCCACCCTATCTGTATTTTGAGCAAGTTCTATCCAGTCTAACTCATTACACAATATCTCTTTCAGGTCCAATCTAATGTTATTCTCACATCTGCCCTTAAGTCTTCCCAAAGGTTTCTTCCCATTGTGTTTGTCTATCAATACCCAGATTACTACTTAAGATAAATAGCAATACAGAATGAAGTTTGTCCTCCTCAATATTTTTAAAATTCAACGTGACCCCTTTAAACAAATGAGTTTGATTCTTCTGATGTAACACATTTATTATGATGGTAACAAGGTTTTTAATAGGCCTAGAAAATGTTTCATGGAAAAGTTTTGTGATAAGATTTAAGATTAAATTAGTTAATTATAATTGAGTGAAATGTTTTTCTTAACTATGTCAACTTCAGTGTGAAAAGATAAGGTCTAGCTATACAAAGATAGACAAGTCTACCTTAAATAATTTTTCACCTACATGTAGGAGGCTGCTTTGTAGATTATTTGTAAGTCAATTAAGAGGCTTGGTTTTAAATAATTTTTAAAAATATGAATCACCAGGGTCATAAAATATTTTCTGAAAAGTTGTTTTAGTGAAAACCCACCGTTAGCCTGTAGTAAAAAGAATAATTATGACAATAATATATAGAAATCTGAATGTCTAAGCCATATTTTTATTGGCTCGTTTTTCTTTAAGAAGTCCCAGCACATATTTATCTGATTGCCAAACCCTTCTTTCACCTCTGACAAGATGTGTATTAATCACAGCTTTTGAATGTGTGAAATGCCAGGCCTCCTCCGTGGTTTGGATTCCACGTTAAACTGTAGGTCCTCCATTTCATCACATAATCACCCTACCATTACACATTAGCGTAAGTGCGTATAACCCGAACGGTTGGTAAGACGCGGTGCTAGTAATAATAATAATAATAATAATAATCATAATCATAATTCCTTAAGAAATGCTTGATTTCAAACCGACTACTTACACAAGTTTGATTGCAATTGGTAAAACAGCAAACTCACCCTCGTAGATGGGTTTACCATTTGTACCTTTTGTTGGCAACATTTCTACAGAACTTATTTAAAAAAAAATATAAAGCAATTTTGTGATTCAACTTTTGTTTTCTGAAAATAAATAATATTTGAAAATAAATCCCGTGTAGTATGTTTGAATTTTTTTTAAATTTGTATTTTGATTTTGTCAGAATTCCGGTATAGGAATAGTTCAACATCATTTTTAAGATAAATAAAATAAGTGAAACAAAAAATTAAAAAAAAACTTACTCTATGGCATTATGAGCTCAGAAGTTAATTGCCGCAATTACAAAGGCATGCTAACTATCCACCTTTAGAGCTAGTTCTATCTAGTCCACCTCACTACACCCTATACCTATCTTGAGCTAGTTGTATCCAGTCCACCTCAATACACCCTACCCCAATCTTTAGCTAGTTATATCCAGTCCACTTCATTAAACCCTCTCTCTATCTTGAGTTATTTGTATACAATCCACCTTTTTACACCTTATCCAAGATGTGAGATCGTTCTATCCAGTCCACCTCATTACAACCTATCCATATCTTGAGCTAGTTATACCCAATCAACCTCATTAAAAAGGTATGTCAAGTCGTTATTCTTGTAAAATAATTATGTTTGTTAAAGAAATAAGACAACCTCACGAAATCCATATTTGATTTGATTCTATTTTGGCGCTTGTTTTGTTTTTATAACTTCCAACCTCACTGTTATATGTAAAGTAGTAAAAATATTTGTTAGAAATGTAACTTCTCTGAAATAATGTTAGGAGATAAATTGAAAATTTAAATAAAATAGGCTTAGTAAAGCATGAAAACTTCAATGTCCTATAAATTAGGAATTAATTTGAGAAATGGAAACAATAAATCTTTTATTCCCTACTATTATATTTATTTACTTTAAAAAAATCTCATTTTGAACAAAATGATCAGATAAAAGAGAGAACGTTAAAAAAAAGTTGAACATAAAATACAAAGAGGCCTACCCTCTTTGTCAAATTTTATATAATTTCACTCGAATAATGTTGTATAAAAAATAGTCTGGATAAAACGTTTTAGTTTCTTATAACTTAGAATAGGAATTATAATATAAGATTAAACCTCCAAAATTGTTAACCTGCAAAGTGTACATAAATTGTTCCCCCCATTAATAAACTTAAGAGACTCGTTGTCTTAGTAACTATCTTAAAGTTTTTATGATAATCTACAACATAACAGAAATAATAATAGTCAAAAACATATTTTGAATATCTTAATACCTATTAAAAAGGGCTTGGAAACTGTATCCACATACAATTTTTTTTTATTATTTGATTATACGATGGCTTTTGAACCTGGAACCTCTGGCTACAAATCCAGTATTCCGTGTTCAATCCCCGATGTGTCCAGGATTTTCGTGAGAAGCAGTGAGTACAAAATGGCGTCAAACTCAGTCTCCTAAGGACAAATGACGAGCTACTTGAATAAATAAGTAGAATCTCCTGTCTAGAAAAGTGAGATTAACATCCGAAAGTTCATAACCACATGACACTTTATATCTGAAAATTCTGGCGTTATCATTGCTTTTAAGAAGTTGGGGCAAAATAGTAGAAAAATAGCAATACAAAAAGGGTGTTTTAATTTACTTGTATAGTTTAATATTTAAAGTCCGATACTCCTTTTAGAATACCGGCACAACGTGAGTAACAAACACCTTGTTTTTTATTCAGTCCAATGTCAGAAGTAAAATAAAAAAATCTAATATGTTCCAAGACATGAAACTTTGACAACTAAATCGATACAAACCGCCTTCATCGAGACAACTGTCGAAAATAACAAGTGACAACTTTTAGAGCACGCTTTCTTCGCAAATCTCGAAGAATACTGACTCGTTAGTTTTCCACATACGTCTAACTCTCCAACTCCAACTATCTATATTGACATCTTGGATGCAATCCACTTCCCATTCTCCATATATGTTCATGTTAGTCTAACGTAAAAGCTTTTTCATTAACTTCTGTCTCTTTGAGGAAAACCCAGAACTATTCTAGTTAAAGTGTAGTTAAAATTAAAATTAATATTTTTACATTAAAAGAATTTTAAAAAATCTAATTTTTTCTAGTAAAATGTTAAAATATGAGGACAGGAAAATAAAATACAATGCCACATAATGTTGTTTTTCCACAAAATCAATTTGAAGGTTTTGATAAAATTTTACTACGGTTATTAAATAACTAACTTTGTGAAACTGTATGAACGCATATTTGAACTATTTCTTTACATGCTTAAACCAAAATTGTTCCTAAAATATATATATTAAAAAGTTAGAGTTTTAAAACATAATTAATTAAAAATGTACAAAAGAAAGGGGAATGTCCATATTATGACTATAGCCAAAATAGTACCACATGTCAAAGTTTTGGAGTTATTTACCCTTCTTGTCTTTCTTCGCTCTACATGGAAGATTACTATAGAAAACTCTTGCTTATGGTCCACAAAATAATTTCAGAACTTGAAGGTCCTGCCATTTTTAATAAGAAATATTATTATTATTATTATTATTATTATTATTATTATTATTATTATTGAGTCAACCTCGGTGGTCAAGGGGTAAATTCATGACCCGCTGTTCGTGAGTTCAAACCCAACTGAGGTCGACGTATTTTTCTTGAGCGATAAAAACCCGTAACACAACTTCCTTCGGAGGGGGAAATAAAGCCGTCGGTCTCACGTCGATTGTGTTATGTAAAAGAACCTTGTAAGGTGTGTAAAAAATACCTTTCCCAGAAAAAAAATTGTCAGGTCCTTTCGCTCTCACTCTTAGAAATTCTTGTGTATTGATATAATCAGTCGGTTCAGAAAGTACACGTTAAATACCTCAAATACATAAATTAAATATTATAATAGAAGAGAGATTAACTTATTTTAAATTCTTAACGAATTTTGTTAATAGATTTTTTTGTTTTACGCACTTATTTGATAAGGAATTATTCACTTTAAAACATTTTGTTTATGTATACCTCGTCTTACTACCCATTTGAGCCATCCACATATTTACGTGTGAGTGTATGTGATGAAGGTAGAGAGTAAAAGAAAGGTACCCGAATTTGTGTGTCTCTGTTCGGGATTTAAACCATGATATCCTCATTGCCCAGGCACAAGGTGAGACTGATACAGAAAACACAAATATAGTTTGCTATTCATTGTCTGTAGTTTAAAACTATTAAACACGGCTATTTCTATAGTTTATAAAACATTATATGGTTCGTCGTTCCAAAAAGGACTTTTAGGTACAATGTTTTGAGAGAAAATGTTTCTAAATAAATCTCTATTATATTTGCAACCATGATGACAAAATAGAAAACCTTATTTACGTTATTTTATATTATTCTGAAAGTAATACAAATACAGTCCAGTGTTCTTAGGCAGAACCTATAAAAAGTACTTTCTCTTCGGTTAGATTTGTTAACTTATTTATTCTTATTTTATTTATTTAGCATTGCGTCTTACTAACCGTTCGGGTTATATTCCTAAGCACTAATTACTCTAATGGGTTAGGAATGGGGAAGTTTGAATTTAGAAGAAGTGAAACCATATTTTCGTGGTGGGAGATTGGAAAACTATTTAGGAAAAACCCGACCGAGATTCTAACCTCAATCTCCCCGGCCTCAGCAGTTTAGCTCAACACGAAACTAAAGTTGTTAACATTCAAGGATATTATTAGTATTACTTTATAAGTGTTAGTGTTGAATCAAAAGTGACAGCTTCAAAGAACATGACTTTAAGCATGAATACGTGAAGTTAGATCTAAACTTTTATAGTTCTCAGATAAAGTTATGCTAATACATCCACACGTCAGGGTTTGTTTAGACATGTGTCATTTTATACAAAAAAAAGTATTTTATCAAAATTTAAATTATAAATAAAACATCGCATTGTACTTAAAAAAATCCCTTAACAAATAAAATGTAGTGCAAATATTATGACATCACCATTATATCTTAAAATTAGTTTAAATTCCCTATATAACTTAGAGACATACGGATATTAGAATAACTAAATAAAGAATCCCATCAACATGAAAGTACTATTGTTTCAAAGCGATTAAAGGGACACTAATTACATATTCTTGGCGTGACTTTCCTTTTTTATAATCCTTAGAGTAAGATCCGATGCTAAACATGAGGTTTTTTTTGTTTTGTGAATACACCCTCCTTTTTTTATATATAGCTACCAATTTTGTAGACAGTCTTCTCTTTTGTAGAAAACCACCTCTTCTGAATATGAACTAAAATAACATATAGCAAACTAGATCTTATGGCACTGATGGCTTTTATATGATATATGACCGTTTATTATCACTTTTGTTGCCAAGTTTTAGGGGTATGTCCCTTAACACAACTTTCTATGATCACAATTTTAAGCGTTCAAACCTACCTAAGTAATAAAAGAAGTATTTTTGGTTACTTGATTAACCAATTATTATTTTCATGAAAAGCCATAGAGTGGTCAGAATTCCTTCAGAAGACAACCTTGACCATGGTTCGTGGAAGAGTTTCTTGGAAGAGGCTGTTTAAAAAATGTGTTCACGGCTAAGAATAGGAAGGAAAAAAAAATGGCAAACAAAACACAAAGCTTTAAAAAATAACGAAAGGTTCAAAGTAGAAACACTCCTTTCAATGCTGGTAGGAATAAATTTAAAATTCAAATCGTAATCAACAGAAGTACATACATCCCAAACATGGAAACATCTGTGAATACACACGTAAAGGCTTAGTAAAGTAACTTTAAGAATTCATGAAAATGCTCTTTTTCTTTTGTAAGATAGAAACGACATAAGCCCACCCAGGGAGCTGTTCTTTCTGGAGTAGTTTGTGCATTCAAGGAAACAATGCTTTACGATATATAGTTTCATGCAAGGAACTCTTAGTTTAGCAGGAAAATGGTTGAAACATCCGATAACGTGGTTTACAACATTATCTAGAGATAAAAGTCGATACAGTTATAGGAAAGGAGATATTGGTTTGCCATCGTCATTAAAAATGCTCATGGTTGGAATGGTTTGAAAAACGTTTCTTAATTAAAGCGTGAATCTGATTAAAAAGTTTAAATTTTAAACTAAAAAAAAAAGATTGTATGAAACTCCGCATGGACTTTCTAGCTCTATTGTTTAAAAATGGAGATATTTAATCAAAACTCGTAATATATGTGAAAAGAAATAATATACACTAACAAGCCCAAGCATAAATTTCATTGTACTTATGTAAAACATTTTTTGATTCATGGTTATAAATTTTATAATTTTATTTTTAAAGAATGACCTCATTTGTATGTTTGGACCAATAAAAATTATCTATTTTGGGTCCACAAAGGTCAACAATTCATATTAATATATCGACTTCCGGTTAAAATTTTAGCATTTTACTAGGTATTTCACATCTTTAGGTCATCGCATTGCTATTCAATTACTCATTCTTAAATTTTAACCATTAAAAAATGTAAATATTGAATATTGATTCTAAAATGAAGGAGATAGATCATTGTTGTACAAACCTTTCTCCTAAGAGTTTATAAGAAAAATAACTATTTGAGAGACTTATATTTAATTACTCCATGGCATTACAGAATTATTGTACTAAAATTTAAGTAGTATACCTTTACAACTAAAGCTCACAAAATTGTATTAATATATTTGCCTATATCTCAGAAATTGTTAGTTTTATAAAAATATAAATTTTAAATAAAAGTTTTTTATTTTAATTGTACTAGATTTTTGCAATGATAAGTTATTTAGTATCTAAAATAGTTGCGGAGATACGGAAATATCCTCTTTTGTAAAGTACCCTAAAATTCATTTTCATAGGACAATGAAAATAGCCAGTCTATTTATAATCTTAATCAATGCTTTGATACGAATTTTAATCAAAATTGATAGAGCCAATTTTAAGAAAATCAATTTTTTTCCTTTTTCGATTTTTATCAATTTTATTTTAATTTTAAGGTTAAACAAACACACAAACAGATGGCATTGCAAAAATCCACTTTTTAGTGATCGGGCGGTAATGAGACGTCGACATCCATCCACATTTCAGGTTAGATTTTTTATTTACAGTTTTAGTACCTACTTTAGGTGTTCGAAACGTGTATATATATATATATATATATGTATTTGCGTGTATATATGTATATATATATACATATATATATGTATTTGCGTATAGCTTGAAAATTATAGGTTTTATAAAAATATGTTTCAAATAAAGGATTTGTTTTATAAATAGACCCACATATTTCAATGAAAAGTAACTTGATATCTCACAGAGTTACGGAGATATGATAAATAATGAGAATTTACGCGTCAGACCGAAACACTTTAAGTCATTTTGCTGAAATATTGAAGGTAGCCATTTTTAATTTTTTTATAGATGTTCATAAATGAAATTTAATAAAATCGTTTGAGCTGATTTTGAAAGAATCGAATTCTTCTTTTTCTTCGCTTCAATAAACTACCCTTAATTTTAGGGTTATATATTATTATTAGCACCGCGTCTTACTACCCGTTTGGGTTATACGCAATTTAGTGTTATTATAGCCAATTCCAAAAAAACCTCGGGGCAACCCAATGAAAATCCTAGATACCAAGATTAAGCCCAATCGGTAAAATAGTTTAGGCTCTAGTCGGAGGTACAGACAGACAGACAGACAGACGGACGGAAATTCAAAAACCACTCTTTCGGATTCGGGGTGTCATGAAAGGTCGAGATTCATCAAAATCTCGAGTTCGATTTTTTTGACGATCACAATACATTCTCTACCTGTAAGATAGCGAGAAAGTAAAAATAGTGATAGCTTACATAAAACCCTATAAAACAATCCCACATTATATTAAAATGTTATGTTATGTTATGTTATGTTATCAAAACATGACTTTATTTGATAGAGGAAGGCTTGTTCTAGATTTCTAACCTTTTGCTTTAATCACAGAAATACAAATTTTCGCGAAAGGAGTCTTTGATTGTTTATAAACTTTATACTCCAAGCTCTATAATTGGTCAGAAAATTGCACATAATTTTCACCTAAATTTTGTTGAAAAAAATAAATATATCCAACAACTTTTTGAATAAAGCTTATTTATTAACGTCTGAAACCTGTTCCAGTGCTCTATAATGTATCAATCTTGAGAGCCTTTTTCAACAAAAAAGGTCTTTGAATCATAATAACAGCTTATTCTTATAGACCACAAGAATTTTGTAGAGCCAAATATTTTTTATTTATTTTTTGTGTGGATATATGTTTATTTTTTAACCTAAAGCACTTCTGACTTATTTCTTAAATTCACACCTTTAATACAATTTGTTTGGTATATATTTTTTAGTTCCTCTGTTGATTGGGCCTCAAGATACCATTAACTCCCCTTACTCTTTAGAATTATTTAAGTCATTTCATCATTTCCACTAAAGTTCTTATTTCATTATATATATATATATATATATATAAACTCCTTCTTGAGTTTAATACTTGGTGAATAGAGATTGTTTGTACTATAGTTGATGTTGATCAAAACCCAATCTACCCGTCATCGGCAGTCTAATCGAGTGTGAGCGTGACGCACAAGACCATACAGCCACTGAAGTGGGTTATTATTTTATTAATTTATAATTTTGTCTATTTATTATTTAGCTGAACGTGAGCTATAATTGGAATAGTCGAACAATGTGGACTTGAGAATTAATAATACTCATTAAATTAAAATTAGTTACTTTAATTGAAAATGTCCATATGTGTGTGGCTGCACATTGGCTAAATTACTAATAATTGTTAGTTTATGTCGCCGCAGTTGAAACCGTGGGATTATCACTGGTTCCCCTCACCCCCCAACTCCTCCAAACTCCTATCTTGCAGCATCTGTTACAAATACAGTCGGTTCATAATGACCACAGAGTACTAAGGGTGTACACTATTAGTTCTGTGAACAGTAGACCTACCTCCATGTTATTATAGTTACTACAGTTTTACTAGTAGTTCTGTGAACAGTAGACCTCCCTCCATGTTATTATCGTTACTACAATCTTACTAGTAGTTCTGTGAACAGTAGACCTCCCTCCATGTTATTATCGTTACTACAGTCTTACTAGTAGTTCTGTGAACAGTAGACCTCCCTCCATGTTATTATCGTTACTACAGTCTTACTAGTAGTTCTGTGAACAGTAGACCTCCCTCCATGTTATTATCGTTACTACAGTCTTACTAGTAGTTCTGTGAACAGTAGACCTCCCTCCATGTTATTATCGTTACTACAGTCTTACTAGTAGTTCTGTGAACAGTAGACCTCCCTCCATGTTATTATCGTTACTACAGTCTTACTAGTAGTTCTGTGAACAGTAGACCTCCCTCCATGTTATTATCGTTACTACAGTCTTACTAGTAGTTCTGTGAACAGTAGACCTCCCTCCATGTTATTATCGTTACTACAGTCTTACTAGTAGTTCTGTGAACAGTAGACCTCCCTCCATGTTATTATCGTTACTACAGTCTTACTAGTAGTTCTGTGAACAGTAGACCTCCCTCCATGTTATTATCGTTACTACAGTCTTACTAGTAGTTCTGTGAACAGTAGACCTCCCTCCATGTTATTATCGTTACTACAGTCTTACTAGTAGTTCTGTGAACAGTAGACCTCCCTCCATGTTATTATCGTTACTACAGTCTTACTAGTAGTTCTGTGAACAGTAGACCTCCCTCCATGTTATTATCGTTACTACAGTCTTACTAGTAGTTCTGTGAACAGTAGACCTCCCTCCATGTTATTATCGTTACTACAGTCTTACTAGTAGTTCTGTGAACAGTAGACCTCCCTCCATGTTATTATCGTTACTACAGTCTTACTAGTAGTTCTGTGAACAGTAGACCTCCCTCCATGTTATTATCGTTACTACAGTCTTACTAGTAGTTCTGTGAACAGTAGACCTCCCTCCATGTTATTATCGTTACTACAGTCTTACTAGTAGTTCTGTGAACAGTAGACCTCCCTCCATGTTATTATCGTTACTACAGTCTTACTAGTAGTTCTGTGAACAGTAGACCTCCCTCCATGTTATTATCGTTACTACAGTCTTACTAGTAGTTCTGTGAACAGTAGACCTCCCTCCATGTTATTATCGTTACTACAGTCTTACTAGTAGTTCTGTGAACAGTAGACCTCCCTCCATGTTATTATCGTTACTACAGTCTTACTAGTAGTTCTGTGAACAGTAGACCTCCCTCCATGTTATTATCGTTACTACAGTCTTACTAGTAGTTCTGTGAACAGTAGACCTCCCTCCATGTTATTATCGTTACTACAGTCTTACTAGTAGTTCTGTGAACAGTAGACCTCCCTCCATGTTATTATCGTTACTACAGTCTTACTAGTAGTTCTGTGAACAGTAGACCTCCCTCATGTTATTATCGTTACTACAGTCTTTCTAGTAGTTCTGTGAACAGTAGACCTCCCTCCTACATGTTATTATCGTTACTACAGTCTTACTAGTAGTTCTGTGAACAGTAGGCCTAATTACCTTAATGCTACTATTGCTACCGTAGTCTTAAATTCTATCTTTAAGTCTAGTCAAAATGTCTACTATATTATTTATACTGGGATTTGAATTTGATATTGTAGTTGTGATTAATTTAGATAGAAAATAAATACTATATTTAATAGTAAATCATATGCATTATAATATCAGCTTTGATAGGTGTTACTACTAAACTTTAAATTGAAATTAGCATGAAGATATAAGTTGAACTAGAAATGAAGTAAAGAAACATCAGTAAGAAAAAATGGAAGCTCTCATTTATGATTTTTACAGATGCTCAGACAGATTTCTATCATACTCAAAGCATTATAAACATTATTTATATAAATTTACTCATATTATAATACTTTAAACACATTAGTTCCGTAAAAAACAAATCTATCTTGGTTTCCCAATAAAATGTACTATATTTTGAATGCTAAGCTGTTTTTTTATTTGACGATATGGGTTTATGCTGATACTGATGAAGCTTTGTTTGATTAAAGCTTTAGAAAGCGTCATTGTATCGACAAATTCAAGGGTAAAACAATGGTTTTATTCTATATAATAAAAACTGTAGGTAAAGCTCTCAGACTCGGCGAATTAGGGATTACTAAAGGGAATAGAGATTGATAAAAAAATTGTTAAATCCTGAGTCCCACGGCCGCATAGTCAAATTAAATTCAAACAATGTTTTCTGCACTCACAAAAAAAATTTTTATCCGTTATATCCTAAATCCGTCGTAGTGCCTAAAGTTATTATTTCAATGTCATATTTAATTTATAAAAATATTTTAGAAACTAATTATTTAATATAAGACTTAACTTGGCCGATGCGCCAAAAACCGTTTATTATATTATATTTTTACAAATCGTCCACACGATTTTTATATTTTTGAAAATTCGCAAGGGCTTTAAAGAGTAAATTTGTGTAAATTTAAAGATTAAATATAGACACGCAAAAAATATTAGGGTTTTTTATTTAGCAAAGCGACTTACTACCTGTTTGGGTTATACGCTTATGTACTAATTACGCTAACGGTTTGTACGGGTTTTTTTGCGAGGAAGGAGAATGGAAAACTATTTTATAAAAATAACCCTAAGTACATCCGACCTAGATTCGAATCACGATATCCTCGTCCTCGGCAGTCTAGTCTACTACAAGAAACGAAACAGTTAAAAATGTAATTACGGTAAGTACTAACATCCATTTGAAGTACCATTTCTTAACTGTATTTTCAACCCTTTAGTAATGAATAAACTTTGGTAGTTTATCGATCTTAAATGTCAGTTTATTGAAGGAAGCAGCGGTTAATTCATACCATTCTATATCTATTTCATCACTGTCCAACCACCATTGATTTAACCAGTTAAGTTTTCTTTCCAGACAGCACTTGTGGTGTGATGGTTAGTTAAAATAATTGTAGTCAATTTGCTTTAAAGAATAAAGGATAAAAACATTGAAATAAATATTATGTAGTGTAAGAACATATCTTTTATCAATGGCAGTGTCGAATATTTAATCACAGAGTGTATAAAATAAATGTGCTTCTTTTATAGATTAAATAATTTAACAGTGTATTACCGTCCTAAAAGCCGTAAGTTAAGAACATTTTTTTTCTATCTTCCAACCACCTCCCTAGCCATGGTGTATTCGGTATTTCGTATTATAAATACAATATAGCGTCGATAGTTAAACGTCAAAAATTCGGATCATAGATAATCTGGATCTTTAAGAAAAAATATTATCTATAAAAATAACCACAGTGTTATCAAATATCATAGAAATGGTTGCCAAAAAAACGCACCTCAACCCTTGTTTAAAAAAAAAATGATTGGAATCTTTTTCGTTGATAGATTATTTTCTTATTATATTGCTTCAGTATTTGTGATATTCATAAACAACAAAACAAGTGTAAGTTCCTTGTTTAAATAAAGTGAAAAGGTTTATACCTTAACACTGAGTTTTCGTAAGTATCTCGTTGATACTTATTTTTTTAGTTTTGGTATAAGTACTGTATTCTCGAAAATCTGTATTGGGTTGATCCCCAATTAGTCAAGAGTTTTTGACGCTCTGCTCTAAATGTAAAGGAAGATATAAGGGAAAATATCTCTAAACTTATGGCTCTAGCTATCTTTAAGATTTAGTCCAAGATTCACCATTATACACGATATCCAAAACTTAAGTCTAAGTCTGGTAAAACTTTTGAAAGCCTCCAATTAGGAGGAAAAACACTTTGGTTTTTTTAATAATATGCTTTGTATCAAAGATTCAATAAAACAATGGTGTGTATTCGATAGCAACAGCTCTCAAGTTTAGAAGATGGGGTTTGTTTTCCTTATTAACGAAGAAGATGAGACAAATGGGTAGGAGTAGACAATTTAGGGAGGGGTGAAGTGGAAGACGTAGGTCCCAAAATAATTAATAAAGTTGGGGAGGGTGTTTACACCAGAGTGAAGCTATAAATTACCGTTTATTACCTGCAGTTGGAACAATCTGTGCCACCAGCTCAAGAGAAGGTAAGTATTAATTACTTCCTTACCCGCTTCGGTGGCCCCGTGGTCTAACGCGCTACTATCGCAGTATACTAGACTAATGATGACTGGGAGATCGAGGATCAAATCTCGATTGGGTGTACTGAGGGTGGTTTTCCAAAAATTGTTTTCCACTCTACCTCAACGCAAATTCGGGTACACTTCCTCTAAGTATAGCCTTCCTAATCTCTAAAATCACTAGCGTAATTAGTACAAAAGGGTATACAACCCAATCGGTTAGTAAGACATGGTGCTAAAAATAAATAGAAATTAAAAGTTGTTTCTACAAGAGAGACAAAAATATACATACCCACCTATGCGATAGTTTGCTAACACGCTAGTTTCGTGTTGAGCTAGACTGCCGAGGACGGGGAGATTGATTTCCAATCTAGGTCGGGTGAACTGGGTGGGTTTTTTTCCTAAATGGTTTTACACTCTCACTACACGCAAATGCGGGTTCACTTCCTCAAAATTCAACCTTCCCAACCCCTGACCAATTTTCGTAATTAGTACGTAAACGTTCAACCCAAACAGGTAGTAATACGGGGTGTTATATATATAAGGACTACACCTCCTTTCACAAAAAGTATTTATAAATCGTTTTTCTTGCTAGGTGCCTCTTAATTTCAGAAAGTATGTGTCTGGTGCAGTTATAGGGAAACTTTCGATACTGAAAGGCCAGAGAGATTCTTCATATGGCCACACACATCCTGTACAGTAAATTTTGCGGAAATTATAGCCTCAAATAAAATGAAAAACGACACCTGAACATGGGGGACGAACTCATTTCATTATATTTGACTTAGCACGCCAATACTAAAGACTTTAACTAAATATAAGTTAATCTATTTTTAGATACCCATGAAGGAGCAACAGATTTTTTAGTTTTTTTCCTTTTTTTTATTCAAGGTGGACAGACTCATTGCTTTATATATTTATTATTTATATTCATAGGAAAACACTTTAAAGAATCTTGATACATTTTTAAATTTAACTGTAGTTATGTATTGTACAAGCATGCTTAGAAATATATGCAGTCACGTAATAATGCAAATGTGGGTACAGTTCTTTTAAATTCAACCTAACTCATCCCTAATACATTAGCATAATTAGTAGAGGGGCATAAAATCCGAAAAGGTGCTAAAATAATAAATAAGTAATAAGGTGTTGGTAAAAATCAGTCATACACAACTTAATAATGATGTAAACTTTAAATAAATGAGTGTTCTGGGGGTCCGGGGTTCAGTCCTCGGTCCCAGCACAGATGATTGCCAAACCCTTCCTTCACCTCTGACAAGACGTGTATTAATCACAACTTGTGAAGGTGTGGAATGCCAGGCCTCCACCGTGGTTCGGATCCCACGTCAAACTGTAGGTCCTCCACTCCATCTCACAATCACCCTACCATTACACATTAGCGCAAGTCCGTACAACCCAAACGGGTAGTAAGACGCGGTGCTAATAATAATAATTATTATTATAGTTATAATAATATAAATGATTGATGACACAAAATGATATATGTATTATCCACATCGCTGTACACGCGGTCTCAAATTTAAGCACATCTTCTGCTTTGCGAGCGATATAAAGGCCGAGCTTTGAATCCAAACGGGTGTAAGGAAAGTGGTTTTAGAATAAATAATTTCTCCCACTCCCCCTCTACGCAGATTCAGATACATTTCCAACAAATTACACCTTACTCATCCGTACTCCATTATTGTAGTTAATTGCGTATATCATATATAAGTTGTATTAAAAATTACTTTGTACGCGTACCTCTGGTTAAAATTGCTCTTAAACCTTATACCACTAAAGATTTTACTGTATACATATAGGCCTACATATTATAATAATCTACACCTAAAATAATATATCAATTAATGAGTTTTAAATGAGAAATATATAAATGTGTTGGATTAAATATCAGAGCTATTATATTTAATAATGACGGTTATAGCCACATCTAAATATCATATTTTTTAAACTAAAAACGACACCTGGACACGGAATCAAACCCACGCTTACCACGCCAATGCTCCGACCACTAATCTAACCAGTAATCGTCCCTTGCCCAGGGTCATTCCTCACTCATTATTTTCAAAGCAGAGTCTGTGATGGACGAGATGGACGTAGTTGACTATTTATGCTCAGTGGTTAGAGCATTGGCGTATTAAGACAAAAGATTCCGGGTTCGATTCCCGTGCTCAGCTGTTATATCTCAATTTATATAGTATATAAATGTGTGTGTGTGTAATTTTACGTACACCCTAAGATATCTTCGGGTACCAAAGGCTTAAAACCACTTACATCTTTTTGAAAAAAAACCCCATAAATGCATGAAAATATGGACTGTACTAAAAGTACTAACTCTAGTATTATTTCATGTAAATAAATATATATATTATACGTTTGATAAACGAGATTTATGTTATCAATTTTTATTACACTTTTTTTGTTCAACTGTCCCCATTAACCACAAAATTCCTCTGTGACATGAACGAAAACCAAAAACAACCACGCACACTTCAACACTTTACATTAACAACATAGAACCACAAAAACGTCACTTTGTGTATACTAATTTGTTCTGTAATTTGATTTCAAATCGAATTACAATATTTTTTTTAGAAGAGCACTTGTTTGTATTAGAGCACACAACGAACAAACACACAACATCCCCCTCCCCCCATCCCCCGCCCTATATACTATAAATACACGCACGTTCGTAGGGAAGGGATTTCGACACTAATTTTGTCAAAAAAGTGCAGAGCAAACTGTCATATCGGAATATCACACACATTCTGTGACAAATTGTCATGAAAACGGTTGGGAGGTTTAAACAAATCTTGTTTTGATATATTAAATAGGACATTTATTATAATTGCTAGTTACAGCTATAGACACATCTAGACATCATATAAATTTACATTGAAAAATGATACATGATCACGCGAATAAAACTTGGAGTCGTTCACTCATAATTTAAGGCAGTTCTGTGTAGAAGTTGTCAGCCGCATAATATAAGCGATCAATAAAGGTGAAGATGTAGGGACTTATTTGGTTATCTTAAATGGTTCTCTTACATGACTGGATTATTTAGATTTTCAACCACACAAAAAAATAGTGTGTTACATAATCATATTAATATTTATATCTTACATTTCCCGTTTTACAACTAAACAATTCTATTTATTCAAACAGCATTTAGTTATCCATGCATTATAAATTTAAATTTAATTTTACACCGAGAAATATTGTTTTCTATTTGCTTGAAGAATTTTAAACCCAAATTTTCTAGAACCTATTTTGGAATTTCCAATTTTACGTATTTTTAACGTTTTATTGTTTGGGGTGGTCGTTCTAGCAGCTTGGAAGTATTTAGATTTTCTAACACACTTAGAGTCATTTTCTAGATTAGTTTTTGAAATTTCTAGCTTTCCTTCAAATCAGATCTTAGTTTTGAACTTTTTTTTATACTTTTCTAATTATTTGTGAAGTTTATAATTTATATCATAATTAATTAAAGGTGTGTTTTTTATAATTTTGGAAATTATTCTTAATAACACATTTCACTACTTTCTAAGCCACCTCCCATTTGAAAATTTCAAATTTTACAAATTTTGGGCTTTTAATTTGGTTTCTCTACCATCTTGTCAAATTTATATTTATACCACGTTGATAAAATAGTTGATAGATTTTTGGTTTTGGAAATTTTTATACCTGACAATTTCTCTTCCTCATTTTGAATTTTAAATGTTCAATCTCCTCTGGTTATTTGTGTTTGACACTTTATATTAATAAAGTATTTGAATTTTCTACTGAAACATCAAATTTTTTTTTTTTTCAGTTTTGGAAATTTTGAAAAAAACCTCTTTAAATATTAGGATTTTTCATTTTTAAATTTACTAATTTTTAGACCTTCCTTATGGTTTGGAGTTTTCTTTACTCCTGCCATGCTGATTTTGATCATCTACCACACTGATTAGTAGTTTATTATTTTAGTTTAGGCAATTTGGAAACCCCATTTCTTCTCCCCTCATTTCACTATCCCCTACTTATAAAGATACAATATTTAACACTAATTTTGTTAATTGGAGTGTTCCCTCTACATTCCTGAAAAATATTGTTTTCTACCTCCTTTAAACGTTATTATTTTCTATTTATATAGATTACTCCATCTATTTATAAGGGTCAGTTGATTCAAATTTTTAAAAAAACTGTGGGATCCTGTTTAATGGCCTTGAAAACATCCAGATATCAAAAATTTTTTAAAATTAAATGGGAAATATCAATTTTCCATTCTTTATGTCATTTAGGTATTCTAAAACTAGGTTTTTTCCAAAAGGCTTGTGTTTGGAAGTGTCAGAAGCTCCCGAAAATTGAATTTAAGCCCGATTGGGCAAACTTGAATTTTTATCCCATTTGACTAGAGCCGGGGTTTTTGAGGCCTCAAAGTCGGACCCTTTTTTGAAATTTTTGGGCTTAGGAATTTTCACATAGTTCTCGGATTCCCAGGAAATTACATTTAAACGCTTTGAAGATGGTTCATCTTTAACATTAAAATTTGAAAGTTCTATCAATGACATAAAATTTCGAATCATTTTGAAAATGTGTATGTATATATCCTAGTTCCAAGAGAATCTAGAACCTTGTTCAGGGTACTGACTGGCAAACTTAATGGGAAGGCCTAGACGCAGATGGGAGGATAATATTACAATGGACCTAAGAGAGATAATGTCTAATGAGGTGGACTGGATAGAAATAACTCAAGATAGGTATAGGGTGTAATAAAGTGGACTGAAGACAGCTAGCTCAAGATAGGGATAGGTGTCATATTTTTAAGGGTGGCAATTAACTTTCAAATTTTTAAAGCCGTAGAGTAAGTAAGGTTCCCTTATATTATTATTATTATTATTATTATTATTATTATTATTAGCACCGCGTCTTACTACCCGTTCGGGTTATACACACTTACGCTAATGTGCAATGGTAGGGTGATTGTGAGATGAAATGGAGGACCTACAGTTTAACGTGGGATCCGAACCACGATGGAGGCCTGGCATTCCACACATTCACAAGTTGTGATTAATACACATCTTGTCAGAGGTGAAGGAAGGGTTTGGGTAATCAGATAAATCTGTGCCGGGACCGAGGATTGAACCCCGGCCTCTCAGCACAGAAGTCTGACACCGTACCCCTAGACCACCAGGTCACCCATTTTTCCTAATAAATCTTATAGATTTTTTTATAAAATATTTCTCATAAACAAGACTTTTAATGTAGTAAGCTAAGAGTTCAGGGTTTGATATTAATGCCCATATAAAGTTTTTTAACATAATATAGTTTTTGTATTTTCTACTGAGTCTTAATACCCGTTCCAGGCTATATGCAATTTATTTGTGGTAATACAGTAGTATGCAGAAGAGGAAGGTAGAATGAATAGGAAATGTATTCTCATTTTCATGTAGGAGGTGTGAAGAGACGATATATGAAGAATAACACTCAGTAAATCCAGCCGGGATAAAAATCGCAACTTATCTGTCATTAGATAAACAAAATAAATAAACCATATTCTGAAAATTGAAAAATTACACCTGGACACGGGAATCAAACTCGTGACCTTTGGCTTAGTACACCAATGCTCTAACCACTGAGCTATCCAGGAATCGTCCCTTGCCCAGGGTCATTCTTCACTCATATTTTTAATGGATAATCTATGATGGACGTGCGGAAATCGTCGGCTACAAATATTTGATTATATTAATATCACGAGCTATCAGATAACGCAGCCACCTTCGACTCGGTAGTTGGCTTATTGCTGCCATTTTTACAGTTATTATAATTGTAGGGGATTGCTTATTCCTGCGTAGCTCAATGGTTAGACCATTGGCGTACTAAGCTAAAGGTCCCAAGTTCGATTCCCCTTTTCCAGGTTTTATTTTTAAGTTTTCAGAATATGATACCTGAATGGAGAACTCCTCACTAAAAAGCATAAATATTAGCTCCGGCTATTTGATTATAAAATTGATGAACCTAAAATTTATTCAGAATGTTCAGCAATGCAGGCTGGAATATATTGATCTGCTCTAAAACTCATATTAGAAAAAGGTTTTTTTTTAACTTGTAACCGACTTAGAAAATATGGAATGAGACATTATACAAATTTAATAAGATAGCTGTAAAAGTTCTTACCGACACCGTTTTTCGAAACAGTGAGATTGTCGATCAATTATATTGATATTCTAAATGCCGATTCACACAGAACGCTAAACCATGCTAAGCTAAGCGATGCTATGCCTTGCTACGCCACGCTATGTTTTTTTTCCGATTGCTGACCGGGCAATGTTTTCATCTCCCATTTTGAGCCATCTCACGTTGCGCATGCGCATAACGCAACTTGGACTCTGTAGAACTGACGTAGTGCTGATTTGGTGAAAATAACTAAAGAAGTGTTGAAGTTTTGTTTTCAGTTTGTTTCACGTGTATTTTATATTTAATAAATGTTTGTATATTAAAATGGAAGCGATAATTGAACAAGTCAAACCTCCACCTCCTAAATTTTCTTAATCTTCCAAAACAACTGCTAACAGCAGCATCTTCTCTTCCTCAGTACTATCATCTTCTCTTCCTCAGTACTATCATCTTCTCTTCCCCAGTACTATCATCTTCTCTTCCTCAGTACTATCACCTGAACTCAAACAAGATATTTTGGAGAACGCCATCATAACTAAACTTCACTGGAGCAAGGTGACCTGGTGGTCTAAGGGTAAGGTGTCAAAATACTGTGCTGGGGGTTCAGGGTTCAATCCTTGGTCCCGGCACAGATTTATCTGATTGCCAAACCCTTCCTTCACCTCTGACCAGACGTGTATTAATCACAACTTGTGAATGTGAGGAATGCCAGGCCTCCACCGTGGTTTGGATCCCTCGTTAAACTGTAGGTCCTCCATTTCATCTCACAATCACCCTACCATTTCACATTAGCGTAAGTGCGTACAACCCGAACGGGTAGTAAGACGCGGTGCTAATAATAATAATTCACTAGAGCATACTAAAGAAAACTAACATTGAATTCTGGAGGGAAAAGAGGGACAATTGCTTAGCTTAGCTTTGCATTCTGTGTGTATTTGCCTTAAGGCCCTTGCACGCTACGCCAACATGTCCTATTCTCTTGAGGGCGGGATCAATTATTTCTTCGCACAAAACGCGCCAGACGCACAATCAGTTTAAGAATGGGGATAGAACATAGAGAAAAAGAAGTATTTATTATTTTTCTGCACATGACATTACTTAATTACTGAAAGTGGAGAAATATTGAATCAAGATTCACCCGATTTTTTTTTAAACATGGCATTATACTATCTTGTTCGGGTTATACGCTTATGTAATTTTTTTATTATGGAGGTTGTCTACACGTCGTACAAGCAATGAGATAATGTGGTAATAGTGATTAAGTTGTGGAGTCGGGGTGAGTTTTAACCTAACTTAAGCCTAATCAACCAAACCCTGGTGACCGTTTAGATTACTTGCCTTAAGGGAAAGATACACAAGGTATCGGCTGGGTATCGAGCCCAGGACCCCTACGATTGTAGCCAAGTGCACTTACCACTACACCACGGGGACTGTTAATTATATATTAATTCCTCTAACCGTTTTGGGATAAGGAAGGTTATATTTATAGGAAGTGTACCCACATTTGCTTGGTGGAAGAGTGAAAACCCATCTTGTAAAAAACCACACTCAGTTCACCCGTCCAAGACTTGAAACTCGATCTCCCGGCTATCGGCATTCTAGTTTACTGCGATAGTCGCACGTTAGATCAAGCGACCACCGAAGCTGGTCCACCCAATATTTCTCAAGACCAATCAACGAAAGGGAGTATTTTGTATTCTCTCAAAAATCCGATCTTTCAACTTCGATGTTCATTTTTAAAAACAAACAAACCAACTCACACAAATCCTTAAAGGTTCTTCTCAAGTCCATCACCCAAAGGTTGGTTTTATGTGACTTATATCCGTCCGGATTCGGGTATAGACTCAGCCCCCTTCGGCTGGTTAGTGCTTCCTTCACCATCTGGTAGAAATACCATGTACTTAGAGGGATTCAGAGGAAGCTTTGTGGTCCCCTGTTGCTTTCCACACTGATCTTATATGAGCGAGAGCGAAAGAGCTTACCACATTTTGCCGGGAAAGGTATTGTTCATATACCTTCTAGGTTTTTTTTTACATACCACACTCGACATGGGACCGATGGCTTCATTTCCCCCTCCGAAGAAAATTGTGCTACGTATTTTTATCGCTCAAGAAAAATACGTCAGCCTGGTCTGGGTTTGAACCCGCGAACACCCGGTACTAAGGCGAGAACTTTACCCCCAACAACCACCGAAACTGATGTCTGAATGTTTACATTTTTACAGACGCAAATAGATGGTGACGTGGCAATGGTGGCGTGGTGTAAGAGAACCCGTGGTAGGACATCCCTGTTTCCAATGTGATAATCTATCTCGTATTTTCAACCCCCTTCGGTTGCATGTCATTCTCTCTACGGCCACGAGAGGGTGGATATGGAGTGAACGGGGTAGAGGGTGTATTAGTGTGTTCTACTAATTTGCTCGTTAATTGAAGCCGTACACTTAGTAGTTTACTCTGTCAGTGTTTCAAGCAGTAGATAAACAGCTGCGGAACACTAAAGCTTGGAGGAAAAGATAGATATTCGTTGCCATTGCAAATATTATTACATTATTCGATGTGTTTATAAAATAATTCACTGGTTTTAAAAATTCATATTAAATCCATCAAGTACGGAAGAATCATTTGGATTTTTCGTTCGTATTCAGTAAATTACTTACATTTAACGATATGATCTTTTATGATATATATGTATGATATTTTATGATATACATGATCTTTTATGATATATATGATCTTTTATGATATATATATGATCTTTTATTATATATATACTCATTTATGTGACATTTTATTTTATATTTTTAGTTATTAAATATACTTTGAAACTCTGGATTTTTTTTATAAATACTTTATATTACGTAGAATAATAAATTAGACTAAATTCAATATAAAAATATAATATTATATTTTTTAAATATTATCAATATCAAAAATTTATTGTAAGTTTACTCTTGATCATGTAGGTATTCATGTCAATTCTTGGGCCTCTCGTAGTCCAGAATAATTATCTATCGATAAATTTTACGAGGTTTGTAATCCCTATAAATATAGAAAACAGTACCGTGATGTGACGACTACCTCGAAATGTATGACTTACCTTAGTTGAGTGTTAGCCAACAGTTGAGACGAACTCTTAACGCTCTCAGACAAAATATAACCCCGTAAGAACTTAAGTGAACCGGGTTAAAAAAAAATCAAGTTTGTGAATTTTTAAATGACAAATAGATTATTTTTATATATTTGCAATCACCCCATCCAGCTTCTACAAGTAGTAAGAAGATAAACAGATATACTAAGATATATATTCAGGGTAAAAGGTAAATAAGAGGAAATTCCAATACTAACCTAAATTTAGTTAGTGCTTCCATATTCTATGTGATTATGAGACCTAATAATGGACCTATAATGGACTTTATATTAAGGCTAACAGAGGTCATATTAGAATTAATTTAAAAACGTATTTGCTGGAATTATTATTTGCTTTGTAATATAAAATTTTTGTCCAAGAAATGTGTTTAGTGTAACTTTCCCTCTTTCCCCCTGCACCCTTATATGGAACGTGGTTCAATATTTTTGTTGTGGCCTGCGATTAAAAATTTTTGTATTAATCTTGTATTGTAGAAATCTTTGAATTATTTTAAAAGCGAAGTTAAAAATTTTTTAAGAGTGGAGAGATGTACTCATTTAAATATCTGTACCAAATTTAAACAACACTACTAGATCCATTTTATTTCAAGAGCTCATCTCTTTCAACCAAAGTATTAATGAACAAGAATCAAATACCAAAATTTTTATTTATGCTTTTAGTGGGGATTACTTCATCTAAATATATTCTGAAAATTGAAAAATGACACCTGCACATGGGAAACGAACCCGGAACCTTTGGCTTAGCACTCCAATGTTCTAACCACTGAGTTATCCGGGAATCGTCCCGTGCCCAGGGTTATTCTTCACTCATATTTTAAGGCAGAGTCTATGATGGACGTGTGTAAATCGTCGGCTACAAATGTGTGATTATATTAATATCACGATCTATCAGATAACGCAGCCACCTTCAACTCGGTAGTTGGCTTATCGCTGCCATTTGTACAATTATTATAATTGTAATGGATTGCATATTTAAGAATCAAATATCCAAAGTTATTATTTATTATTTTAGTCAGGATTACTCCATCTAGACATCATATTCTGAAAATTGAAAATGATACCTGGACACGGGAATCCAAATATGATATACATATGGAGTCATCATCACTAAAAGCATAAATAATAGCTTTGACTATTTGATTTCTAAATATGCAATCTTTTACAATTATAATAATTATACAAGTGGCAGTGATAAGCCAACTACCGAGTCAAAGGTGGCTGCGTTATATAATATCTCGTGATCTTAATAAAATCAAAACATTTGTAGCTGATGATTTCCACACGTCTATCATAAACTTTGTCTTAAAATATAAGTGAAGAATGACCTTGGGTGGGGGACGATTCCTGGATAACTCAGTTATTAGAGCGAGCATTGGCGTACTAAGCCAACGGTCTCGGGTTTGATTCCCGTGTCCAGGATTCATTTTTAAATTTTCAGAATATCAATGTACAACTTGACAAAATATTTTATTTAATATTAAATTATGGGATTGAAAGAAAAGCTCTGAGAAAAAAATCATTTCCTTCTATCCTAAATGTCTGCGTTGAAGAACAAGACATTATTCTACTCTAAAATAACTTTATTCAAGTCACAAGCACGATTTTTCTGTATGTAGTTGTTCATTTAATATTCCCATCCATCCATTCCCTCGGTTGAATAGAACCTATTGGTATTTCGCAAAGAACCAGTAGGTAATAGAGTTAGGTATGATCAAAAATTTGAAATTCATAAAAGTAATTTGTGTTTTTTTCTTTAGTTGTGTTTGTTTGAATAATAGAATCATTGTTTTCATATATATTTGATATTTAAATAAGTAGGTTGGTATATTCCGTTCACTCTGAATGGTAGGAGTCGTACCTTGAAGGGCTACAACCTTGTCCAAAGACAAGTAAGGAACAGACTCTCAACATTACGGGGGTTTCGCTGCGCTCTTCGCCAGCTTGAGTCCTTCAACACTGGGCTGCGCTAGTGTCACTGCTGGGTGATGATAGGACTAACCGCAGCGATCCTAGTGGTGAAGGACTCAAGCTGCCAAAAGGAGTGCAACCATTTTAACCTGGAGGTTGATTGTCTGGGTATATTATTGGTCTATGGCCGGGGGCCACCAATATCCCCCCCCCCCCTCGCAGGTATGCGTGCACCCTACGGTTATTTATCATTCGCCCACCAAGCTATTAAATAAACAATGAGTTCCCTTTGAAAGATGAATGTTGATATCGTGAATATCAATATTCCAGCCTCAGTGGTCGCGTGGTTTAAGGCATAACTCTAGTGTTAGACTGGACTGTTGATTATAGGATGATCGGGTTTGATTCCTTGTCTGGTGTACTGAGGGTAGTTTTTCAAAATTGTTTTACCCTCTCCCTCCACTCAAATATGGGTACACTTACTCTAAGTTCACATCTCTTTATTTCTAACTCATTAACTTAATAAGTAGTAAAACTTGGTGCTGAAAAAACAATATCACTATCATAATAATAATAATTAGCACCACGTCTTACTAACCGTTCGGGTTATACTCTTAAGTACTAATTACAGTAATGGGATAGTAATTGAGAAGGTTGAAAATAAAGGAAGTGGACCTGCATTTTCGTGGAGGGAAAGAGGAAAACCATTTAGGGAAAATAGCCCCCATTTCACCCGAGTGAGACTTGACCCTTGATCTTCCCGTCCTTGGTAGTCTAGCTCAACACAAAACTAGCGCCTTAGCTAACTATGTCTAAGAGGTGGTTAGTATCACTATCAAAGAGATTAATAAAATGTACGAAACGAATGTTAGAGAGTTGGAATTAGAGATTTTGGAAATGTAGGACTTTTTTTTAGCACCTCGTTCTACTACTACCCGTTCGGGCTATACGTTTTAATACTAATCACGTTAATGGTTTTAGGGATATTGAAGGTTATATTGAGAGGAAGTGTACCTTCATTTTCATGGAAAACCATTAAGGAAAAGCCACCCTCGGTATATCACACCGAGATTCGAACCTTGATCTCCCCGTCATCAACAGTCTAGTCTACTGAGAATAACAACTTATTCCTAAAGGCTTGCCAAACAAAACATAATTTCTGGAACACAAGTGGACCAATCAAAATTTCCTTTGCTGAAGATCCTAGCAATAAAGATTAAATCATATTTTTGATCAAATTATCTTTGCGAATCCGCATCCTCCATAGTGAAAATATTGAAAAGGAAATTTAGATCTCACCTTTCCGATTCTAATCTAAGTGACTGTTAAAGAACTGCTATGTTAAATTATGATGCAGATTTTTAAATATTAATAAGTGTAATGCAGTTCTAACCTTCACGTTAAGAATCACATATAGACATAGTTTTTTTTTCTGAATATTTCATTAAAATAATATTTTCTTTGTAAGAAAGCGTAATTTAAATGTCCTGTCAAAATAAATTATCAATATTAACCTACGTATATGTGAAAATAAAATAAATAGTTACATAATATTCGCCCGCTAAAAAGTCTAGAAATTTAGATGTGCCCTTGGAGACAACTAGGTTAACCTATTACCCTATTTTATAAGTTACAAGGTACAGTACGTGCTTGTGGATCTGTGTAAGATAAGATTGCTACCTTTGAAAGTAAATCAAGGCTACACGTTCGATTTACCATAGAAAGTAGCAGACTACCCGCTTCAGTGGCTGAATGGTCTAGGCCGCAGGGATCTTCAAACAAGGGCCAGAGTTCCTCTCTATTGTTGGCTCGCGGGCCGCAACACTGAGCCCATGATATTAGGATTGACCACTTAATATTTTATTTTTATTTTTGATTCCTTAATATCTCAGTGGTGATGAGTGAAACCGAACACTCCCGACTATGTCCGAACATACCCGAAATAGTACTCTCTCCCTTGTGTACTAGAGTAGTCATTTGCCGGTGCAAGGTACATTTTACAAAAACGTAATATTTTTCTTCGCGTTAGAAGAAAACATATTTTATAAAATAACTTAAAAAAGTATTTAATTTGTTGTTTCTCCTTGAAATTATTTAATATAATTTATGACACGGTGTGCTGCAAGTGGCTCGTGGACCATGAGTTGAAGATCCCGGGAACTTTAGGTGTCACGTTTGTATTAGACTGGCCTGCTAAAGACGGGAAGATCGGGTTTCGAATCCCGGTTGGATCTACTGAAGGTGTTTTTTTTTTCTAAATGGGTTCCTACCCTGCCTCTACACATTATGGTAGGTTACCTCCTTCTTCATCCTTCCTCATCTCTACCCTATTAGAGGGTATTAACATGTATGCGTATAACTCGAACAGGTAGTAAGACGCAATGATAAGACTATAGTCATAAAAGTTTGTTACAAACGTTTGATATAAGCAAACAATTGCAATTTAAAAAAAATAGAAAGCAGGAAGATCAAAACTCTTATTTAATCTAAAAGCAAGCATCAAATATTAGTTAAATATAATTGAATTAAAATTTTAATGACAAGTATATTAGGGGATCAACTTACAAATTTGATATCATGTTACCTTAACATATTTTACAGCATCCACGTGATGACTCAGCTTTAGAATAGCCCCCTCTCTCTATATACCCTTCACCCTTTACTCTTTCACACCTTGTAAGATATTGAAGAACGTGACTTCATTAAGAGAGTAACTACCTTCACCCTCCCCTCCCCCACACCTACCCCTTTTCACTTGCATATAGAACACGCCAGAGCCTGTTAATTTTGGCTACTTTCATAATCACTAGTAAGCAAGCGGATAATCCTGAGCTGGAAATATTTCACACATCAGACGGTGAGAATTAAATGAGGCGGTTTCAAATGCTTTGTAGTTGCCCTCAATATTTTTATTTTTTTTAATTTACACGTCTTAGCTTTAATTGCTCTGTCAGATACAATAGTAAATTATGGGATAAAATGTAGTTAATTAATAATTTAAAACAACAATAAAGTTTTTATTTAATTTTGAGAGTGAGTTATTAATTGAATGAAAAGAGACCAGTATAAATATTTAGGCAAAGATGAGAGGATAATATTATAAGAAATCTGGATAAGATAGGGTGTAATGAGGTGGTATTGATAAATCTAGCTCAAGATAGGGATAGGGTGTAATGAGTTGGACTGGATATAACTAGCTCCAGATAGGGATAAACATTAGTACTGATTTAAGTAAACAAGGACATTACTGAGCCACAGTTTTGATCGGGCAAGTTCACTAATCATACTTAATTTAAGAAAACAGAACATTCAGTTTTATCTCATAAACATCAACGTATCAATCATTATTATTTTCTTTATTGTCACTTCTTACTACCCGCTTGGGTTAAACGTTCATGTATTAATCACTCTAGTCATTTAAGGGATTAGGAAGGTTATATTTATAGGAAGTTACCAGTATTTGTGTGGAGTGAGCGTTGAAACCCATTTTGGAAAGACCACCCTCATTATACCCGACCAAGAATTGAACCTAGATCTCCTGTTATCAGTGATATATTTTACTAATAGAGTAGAGCGTTAGACCAAGCAGCCACTTAAGCTGGTGTCTCAATTATTAAGTTCACAAATTATGTCTTCCCTTTACTTGTATTAAGACTTATTTATTCGGTATTTTTCAACACCCATCCAAGTTACCCACAACCTAACTCTAATATTTATACACAGTTTGAGGAAAGTAGATTTTAATAATATCCAGTCCAACACCTTAGCACAGTCGTTAACGTGTCTGTCTACTGAGCTAAGAGTCCCAGGTTTGATTCCGAGAATGTTTCAATAATAATGATGAAATGTGAGTCTCCCCTCTCACAGCGATAAATTAAAGGCTAAGGGCTGGATGTTGTGTATTCCTAAGAATTAATTTAGTTAATAAGTCGTGTGTTGATACAATAAATCGGGTTAGAAAGTACATGTTAAATACTGCAAATAAAAATTAAAATACGCACCTGAATTAACCGGTTGAAATTATTATAAAACAACTGTTAAAATCAAAATTATACTCCATTCACGGTAGGAATTACTCTCTGAAAGGTCTTTTTTCCTACCAAAATCCTACTATATAATAGCTTTTTTGTAGGGAAAAAGGCCTTTCAGAAAACAATACCTACGATGAACAGACTTTATATAATCTCTCTAATGTAAGAGTTGAAATCCTGTCAAAAACTTGTGTGCCAACGTAAACAAAATAAAATGTTAATTTGTGTCGAAATTTCGTCATTCATTTCCTTAACAATAAAATTGCATTAATTTATCGGTGATGAGCTAAAATATAAATTTTTTTTTTTTAAAAAAGTAAAATTAAGATTAATTAAATGTGACACAGAAAAAAAGGTGTAGTCAAACATCTTATCATCCATTCATTCCTTCTCGGAAGAAACTTAATAATTCACAAGAGTTCATTTCTTTTTCAACTAGATGTTCTCATGGTTAGATTTTAAATGAAGAAGTAAAAAAATAGCTCCCTTAAAAACTTTTGCAGGAATGGAATTAAAGTTCTTAGTAACCCCACGCATAGCTCACACCTAATTAAACCTTCAAAAGTCTTGAAATTATTTAACACAACCGTGCATACTCAAGAATTTTTGTTAAGTTGTTTGGAAGTCATGAAATATTTCTGATATTTTATTCTATGGGTGCCTTTGAACAAATACCATTATTGTAAGCTCAATGATGAGGTTAAAAAGTTTTTCTAACTGTGGTTCAAACCCCCAAACCTAAATATCTACAGAACTAAAACTATAAGAAAGTGGGTTCCAGATTAACATTTTATTGAAAATAATTTTAGAAAACATTCTAAAGTTGAGAATAAGAAATGATATTTACTATAAAATTTAAGACCTTGAATATTTTTATATAATGCACTGTTTCAAGTTACAATATTATTATAAATAATGAAGGGATATCAATTAAAAACCAATTAAAAATTCGATATAATAAGTTGAAAAATTATAATATTAGAATAAACTAAGAAATCATGAACAAATTGAGAGTAAATATTTTTATAAAACAGAAACAAAATGTCAATGTAAATTTATATATCTCAGCTATATATCTCAATTTATGTAACTCTGTATTCACATTTTGTTTCTATTTTAGGTGACCTGGTGGTCTAGGGGTAAGGTGTTTGACTTCTGTGCTGGGGGTCCGGGGTTCAATCTGTTTGAATATTAGTTGGCGGTGTCGAGTTGTATTTGCTTCCTCCAAGAGGGTATGGGTACATTTTCTCTAAATATTACCTTCCTATCCCATGATGTAAAAATATCCAGGGATCCCGGACTTCTAGTAAGACGTGGAGATAACCAGTTTCTTTGTAATAATGTTAATGTCTATGCCTTATTTCTCCTTACTTTCGAACATTACAACTCTTTGTGCTAGATATTGAATATACAGCTCCGGGTTGTAAGGAAGTTAGTTTGTAAGTCATGTCATCATCTAATAACCTCTGAGAAAGTCAATGCATTAAAATAAAAAAAATATTCCGTCCAAACATGTTATTAATGGGGTTTTAATATAAGTCAAATTTGGTATATTTCCAGTGGTCATGTATTGGAATGTTGCTATGGTAGGAAATAATTTAAATTTCACCTGTAAAATGTTCTCTCTCATTCGTTAAAACACTCACTGGCAAGGCTTCACAGGAATTATATTCTCATGAGAGTTGTATAGAGCAGAGATTACGTATTATTAGTCAAACGATGACAGAATGGGTGAGAATAGTTTTTTGTCTCTATTTATTCATTTTGATCTTAATGCTGTGATAAGCTAGCTAATTTTACCTTTTCATGATTTTTTTACTATAGAAATTAAAATGTAAGGTTTTTAATACTATTGTTCATTGATTGGGTCATCAATCTTGTGATTGTCTGGCTGCAGCTCCCCACTTTCTCCTAGCCTGTTCCAATCATTGTTCCTTCTTCTGCCAACATCGTCCGCTTTCTGATTCATTCACTATAGTCTTGGTCTCCCTCTTGAACTCATTCCTTCCACATCTCCTTCTATAACTATATTCATCAAACTATCATGTCTCAGTATATGTCCTATCATATTAACTCTCCTTTGTTGTGTAACTTTCCAAATCTTCCTTTTTTTTCATTTGCTTTTCTTAGAACTCATGTATTAGATACCATCTCCATCCATGATATTTTCAAAATTCTTTTCCTGGAACCACGTTTCAAATACTTTAAATCTGTTTCTTTCAGTTGTACCATTACTATTGTAAAGAGTCATTACATTTTTAAATTACAAACAACTTCCTAAATAGCAATGTATTTCTAGAAGTCCTCAAATCCTTCTCTGCGCATTGGTAGGCGTCTTCCTTAAATACCAGTAGACTGACTTTAAACAGAATCTAGTTAATTATACGGCTTAGAACAGCATAGAGACGGCCTAAGCGTCCCTTAATCCTGTCACTCAAAACGAGCTCCAAACGATGTTACAGAGTAAATTTCTGAGTAACTCTAAACTAAACGCTGAAGCAGCACATTCTTAGCAACCTTGCATTATTCATGAAGTTTTAAGTCTCGCGAGAGAGGATAAACGTCCAAACAGACTAAAATTACATCTTAGGATTCCATCTAGCTCTAGCTTTGCAGAAGACGTTGGTGAGTGTTGGGGAGATGGAGGGATAATTGAATATATTCCACCTTCCAACCTACCAATACAGGATGATCACACACAAATATACTCCATCCTTGAATGATTAATAACAAAGATACTCCATTATTTATGCTTTTTATTGAATGATTCATAACAAAAATACTCCACTAGTTATTTATGCTACTTATTGAATGGATCATAGCAAAAATACTCCACCAGCTATTTATGCTAATCATTGAATGATTCATAACAAAGAAAATCCCCTAATTATGTATTCTCCTTCATGATTGATTGATTAATAACACAGGTACTCCACTAGTTATTTATAATACTTCTTGAATGATTCATAACATATACTACACTAGTTATTTATGCTACTTCTTGAATGATTCATATCAAAGATACTCCACTAGTTATTTATGCTACATTTTTAAGGATTAATCCTAAATATAGTACACAAAATATTGATGCTACTTCTTGAATTTACTCAGCACAAGTATACTCCACTAATTATGTATGCTACATCACAGATTGAGTCAGTAAAAATGTAATCTACTATTTAATTAATATTTAAAAATATTAAAAATATAATATTGATGCCGGTATTAAAATTTTGACTGAATTACTAAAGCGTAATTTTCCCCCTCTAATATCAGCTTTCCACTTGAAAGAAAATTCTGGCGTGAGTTTTTTTAAAACTACTACTCCTTATTACAACTCCCTCAGATAAAGTCATTGGCATCATTTTCGTTAGACGTGTCAATAAAATAAATAGTACAGCTTTTTTTTTGTGGCGAGTCCTTTAATTGAATATTCAATTATTCCCAGGTGTTTTCGTGATGATTTTAAATTCGTTTTCTTCCTCAAGCAAACTCCACCACATTTTATTCACCTCTAGCTACCTCTTTATGTTTCTTTATATTTGTTAGTGAGAGTTAAAAAGAGTTAAATATTGTAGTAATACACAATCATAACATAAATAATAAAATGAATGCTTAAAGAAAATTATAAAAGATTTAGACAGAATGTCTAGAAGTTTGAAAACAAAAGTATAAATTGTAACAATCACCAGTACAATCTTGAACGTAAAACTTTTACTTTTGAAGAACAAAGTTCTTTATATTGTACCGCCCCCTTTCCCTTCTCGGCGTTTAGGGCTCATCTTTCACCTTTACGTCCTCAACTCATTATAATAGGAGGTAAAAATAACTTTAAAAAAGAGAGTAGACTTTCTTTAAGAAACAAAATAAAGGTTCTAGTCCACCCTCTTCAAGAAAAACTAAATAAATTAGAGCGTTCATCTACATTTTAGAACAAACATTTACAAACTTAAGTTTAATTGATTAAATCACATAAGATTATGTGTTAATTTACTAAAAGATTACCAGCTTGTTTAATTAACTTTTATTTAAATTAAAGCTACACCAACTCAAGTGTAACTAAAGTTTGAACGTCATACTATTGTTATTTTATTTATTTATTTTAGGTATTTAACGTTCATTTTCTGATATGACTGATTATATCACCACACGACTTCAAAACTAACTTAAATTTATAACCGACACAAGACCTAGCCCCTGGCCGTTAATTCATCAATGTGAAAGGGTTAACACACATTTCATTGATGATAAATGTTTCAGCCATGCCGGAAATCGAACCAGAGACCATTAGCTCAATTAAGATACACGCTACCGACTGAGTTAAGATGTCATTCACACTATGGACTAAATTCCAAATGTTGAGATAATGATAGACGAGCCTATATCCTTGAACATGCGAACTAAATGTTGAGCTCATATAATTTGTCTTAACGTTAAGGAGGAGTTCTGAGTTAGAATCCCATTTGGGTGTACTAAGATGATTTTTCTACATGATTTCCAATTTCCTTCAACATTCTCTATCCATACCTTCCTAATACATACCACAGTAATACAGCTAAATGCACATAAGTTGAATGACTAGTAAGGCATGATGTAAACTAAAATATCAGCAGGCGAGATTTTAAAATGTTACGTGGATTAAAAGCTTTTTGAATGAAGAAAAAGAATCCTGTTTTTTTAAGGAAACTTATTTTCAACAGAGAAATATTTCTTATTATTATATTTTTAGTGGTAATATTCTTAGCAACTTCTTTTACTTATGTAAACAACCTGAAATTTGGGTGTGATTTCTATCCATCCTGAGCTGGGCGTGCACAGAGCCCTTCGGCTGGCTAGGGTTGCCTGCACTATCTGGTAGAGATCCCGTGTATTAGGGGAGATTAGGAAATGTGGTGGCTTCCCATTGCCTTTCACACTGAATTTTTATGAGCAAGAGTGGAAGATCCTACCAATTCTACCAGTAAAGGTATGTTCACATACCTTCCAGGCTTCTTTTACATGCCACAATTGACTTAAGACCGATGGATCTACCTTACCTCCGAAGGAGATTGTGCTACGTATTTTCATCACTCAAAAAAAGTCAGTCAACCCCAGTCGGGTTTTAATACAGGAACATCGGATCCTGAGGCGAATACTTTACCTAAAGATTACTAGGGTCAACCTTAGCGACTTAGATAAACATAAATCTGAAAATACCATCGTCACAGCAAAGTTGAAAATCTAATATTTGGTTAAAGAAAACAAAAAATATTTCGTCTTGCTGTAGTTTTGATCTTGCAAAGAATCTAACCCCCATAACCTTATATAAATATTCACCTGGGCTACCGATTGAGCTAGGATCTCAAGCCTATTATTTGTAATGAACTGGGATGTACAATTAGTTATTTCTAGTATAATATAAGGATCGTTTGCAAAATTTAATATTCTTGAACATAATTTATGAATTAATTTTCATGAATTCTATATTATAGACATAAAATATTTTACAATAAATTTCTCTTTTTCCAACCCATCGGTATCTCATGTACTTTTATACAACTCCGACAGACATTAAGAATAACCGGTTTTTATTTTGTGACCTACTTGTTTTTAAGTACAGTTTTAATATCACTTGAAGTAAAGTACTAAACTCTGCTGGATACCAAATTAAACTAGGACATACTTTAGTTGGTCCAGTTTGTTTATTTTCTGCTAAAGAATTTTATTTTGCTCCTTTGCCTTAAGAATAAATTCATTTTATTAAGGAGAACAATAACGTATTGAGAATTAATTTAGGATATTCGAATTAATGCCATAATTTTGGTGTGCAGATAAATAATTGTGATCGTTTAATGAATTGAACTCGAGATTTTGATGAATTTAGACGTTTCATGACCCCCCTTAAAGAGAAAAAGTTGTTTTTGAATTTTCGTCTGTCCGTCTGTCTGTATATCCATCTAGAGCCTAAACTATTTAACCGATAGGTCTAAAATTTGGCATCTAGGATATTCATAGAGTTGCCCTGGGGGGTTTTTGGAATTGGATATCCAACCCTAAAATTAAGGGTAGTTTACTAAATGGTGAAAAAATAAAAAAATCAATTTTCTCAAAATCGGCTTTAATGAGTTTGATTAAATTTAATTTCTAAGCATTGATCAATATTATAAACATAATGGCTACTCTCATTTTTTCGGCAAAATGTCTTTAAGGGTTCCAGTCTGATGCGTATATTCTAATTGTTTAACATATCTCCGAAACTATTTGAGTTATGAAAAAAAAATTCGTTGCAAACATGTAAGGATATTTATAATACAAAAAATTATTTAAAATATATTTTTATCAAACCAATCATTTTCTAGCTAAACGCCAATATTTATATATTTTTTAAGTTTTCGAACACAAAAGTTAAAGTATTGTGGCCGTACAAAGAATCTAGCCCTAGAAGTTGATGGCTGTCGACATTTCATGACCCTCCGAATCCTAAAAAGTGGTTCTTTAAGTGCCGTCTGTCTGTGTATCTATTTCACCCTAAAATTAATAGTGGTTCAGTAAAGGGCGAAAATAGAAAAATATCAATTCTATCAAAATTGGCTCACGATTTTGATTAAAATTCGTATCTAGGCGTTTATAAAGATTATAAAGAACATGGCCATTTTCATTTTACTATGAAAATGACTTTTTAGGATACTTCACAGAAGCGGAAATTTCCTTAACTCCACAGCTATTTAAGATACTAAATAACTTATCATTCCAAAATTATAGTACTATTAAATATAAAAATACTTTTATTTGGAATAAATCTTTATAGAACCAATAATTTTGGAGATATTGGCAAATATATTAATACAATTTTGTGAGCTTTAGTTGTGAAGAGATACTAAAGTCTTAATGCAATAATTATCTAGCTCCATAGAGTAAGTAGATAAGTAAGTCTCTCAAAAAGTTTGTTATTTTTTCTTTAACCTCATAGGGGAAATGTTTGTACAGCAATGATATATCTATCATTTTAGACTTAGTAGTCAATATTTACATTTTTTATTGTTCTAAATTTATAAATGAGGGATTTGCTAGCAATGCGATAACCATAAGATGTACAACCACTAATAAAAAGATGAAGTTTTTGACCAAAAGTTTAAATCTTAATATGAAGTGTTGAATCTTGGAGACCCATATCGATATTATTTATGGGACCAAATATATACATGAGGACTTTAATTCTTTAAAAACAAATTTATATAATTTTAAACCGAGAGTCAAAAAATCTTGTACGTATGTATAGTGCAATTTTTTCTCGTGTTTACTAGTATATAATTATTATTTCGTTTCAAATATATTACGAGTTTTGAGTAAATATCTCCAATTGTAAACATAGGAGTAAGAAAGTCCGTGCGGAGTTCCTTACCTTTTTTTTTATTTAATCGTGTGATAAAAGTTTCCTTTTTTCTATGTGTCTTAGTAACCATCCAGGCTATCCGCATATTCAGGCAAATGGGGTAAAAGAGAATAAGATGAAATTCAAAGGAAACCTACTCATACTTACGAGGAAGGAGAGTGGAAATTCTTTGAGAGAAATCACCTTAATATCATAGCCTCTCGACTACATTTTAAGAAAAGGGAATTTTAACATTATTTTCTTCTTAATAATATATTAAATAAACATTTAAAATTTAATAAACTTATAAATCTCTTAAATAATAAAGATAGTAAGAAGTTATTTATTATATTCATGGTAGTCATAATAAAGATTGATTATTTAAAATTAAATAAGTAAAAATAATATTTTTACAAGTGCTACTTTTTAAATGGATATAATAAGTTGGTTTTCATCATTGTTTGTTGTAATTGAATTGTGTTTCTTTAGTTGGAATCGAATTATTAAACCCAAAAGAAAAATTAACCGAATTAATATATTATATTTATAAATCAACTTAAAATGTATATAAATGTAAAAACTACTTTTAAAAGAATCGTCCAGAAACAGGGTTTTAAGTGTATGATACACATTTTTTTTTTAAGTAGCTGGCTATGTTCCATTTAGTTCGTTTACCGAACAACTTCCCGACTAAAAGAAGCTGCTGTTAAATTATTGTAATGGTCTGAGCAATGTCTACAAAGAGTTTAAGCGACAAAAAATAATAAAAAACTGCTCCCATCACGAAGATCCTAAAAAAAAATCCCTCTATTTATCAACACCTTTCTGGCAGACGTAAGGTTTAATGGTAGGAAACACGAGCTAAGATTAATATTTTGGAAGTTGTTATGTCAAAAAAAAAGTTTTCGACCAAAATAAATAGAAACATCCCAGTAGGTAAGTTAATTTTATTATCTACACAATAATGTATGTCGTAAGCATCGCGGTATTTGACAATAAACTTTTTAAAGGGAGAGAAAAGTTCCAGGTACAATTACTTAGTTACCGTGAAAGATATTCAAGGACT
This sequence comes from Timema genevievae, assembly GCA_902155825.1. NCBI lineage: Eukaryota > Metazoa > Arthropoda > Insecta > Phasmatodea > Timematidae > Timema > Timema genevievae. The sequence continues at coordinate 301,101 of CABFWO010000479.1, forward strand.
GTTGTCATTAATTTGTAAAAAAATTAAATTAAATATATTTAATATGTTTATATTATTATATTTAAATAACCTTTTAAAGAAGTTATCTTATGTCAATTATTTATTGACCCTATAAACTTAAGAATCTCAAATTATCAAATCAGTATTCACAAAAGATTTTTAAATATTTTTTTATTCGGCTCATTTAATATATATATATATATAAAGATATATATATATAACCCTAATTTAATAAAATTTTATCAGTTTTGGCCACTTCTTTCTCTATATATAAGCTCCTTTTTAAATATAGAATATAGCTGATGGAATCATGGATCCAAGATTCGATTCAAACTGGCATCACTATGGATGGTATTTCTACCTTGCGGTCTTACAAATATTCAACATGAAAGTGATAGTGCCGTTCTAAAACTGTATTCTTCATATGGAGATAATTTCGATTATATTGTATGTGTTTGTTAGCTCGCTCGCGCATTAAATCATACTACTCATCCAGAGTATACGTAGGTTTATACATTAGAAAATTGTTATTCCTAACTAATTGGAATCTAAGCTTGTTCGTACTAGCGAGAATTTGGATTAACCAAGAGAATACACGGATACAATATTTTCATGAATTTTAAATTAGAGTAGAATGCGTTTAATCAAATTTTAATTTATTTAACTGATGTATAACACGTAATATGTACTGTAGTTATTTTTAGTTACAGGAAAATACATTGTATTGACTACAACATGTAAATATCACGCATTTATTATCAGAATTGTTTATTACAATTCTCTTTCAACTTTGAGCTTATTAATCAATAAACTATATTTCATTCGACTTAATGTGTTTACTAAGTTTTCCGCAAAAACAGTAAACCTGGTTAAATGAGTAAAACACATGTGTCGGCGTGTCCATCAATGCACGTGATTGGATAAATGAATACACTGGCATTCAGAACTTTTACGAATAAGTGAAAAAGTATTGGACAATAAACTTATTTTTAAATTTACATTTAGCCATCCCTTTTAATGTGTCTCAATTAAGATAAGGTCACGTGGCTTAAGACGATATGAAGGTGAAAATTGACACGCCATCTCCCTCTAATCCATCAGACTCGAATGACAAATAACCTAAGCATTAGAATCATTCGGAAGGAAAAACTATCGTTAAATTATTTTAATCTAAGGCAACGGAAATTACCACCCAATTCACAGTCGGTTCCATTGATGGCACAAAGAATTGTTGCTTAAGAGTAGCTACATGGGATAGCACTAAAAATTGTTTCAGACGTTTAGAAATCCCAGTTTATTTATTAATTCATAGTTGGTTTGATTTCTTTCTTTCTTTTTTTTAGAAAATTGTAGATTAAAGTTTTGAGCCCTAAATAAGTTTAACATTTTAAGTTTAATATCTAATAAAACAGGGTGTGATAGCTTACATATTATTATAACCCTAGAAAGGAATCTCACATTATGTCAATGTTCTGTTGTGACCCTATTAAACTTTACTTTATTTGATATAAGAAGGCTATATCCAGGTTTCTAACCTGTTGATTTAATCTCAGAAGTACAAATTTTCGCGTAAAGCGTCGTTTTTTCTTTTAAAATTAACTTAAAAATTTTAGCTTTTAACTGGTCATAAGACTGCTGAGCATTATCGCTTACTTTTTGTTGAAGATATTTTTTTTAATATCAAACCACTTCTTAATTAAATAATCTGAGATTTTTTTTAAACATCTGCAATGTGCCTCAGTGCTATAGCATACAGCATTCTTAACAAGATATTAATTATTTTCAAACCTTTCTCCTTCTCAAGCTTGTGTCAATATTTCACAAGATGAATTCAATTTAGTCCTCCGCTGTCTATTGTGCCAGAACTTCATTGTAGTTGTCCTCGCTTCTTCTTCTGCTTCTTCTTTCAGCTCCCATTATCCGTCATCGACTTTAATACGTCTGCTATCAAGAATGTCTGTAAAGTAATTTCTTTATTTTGCTGTCTTTACTTTTGAAGATAAAAATATTGTGAACTTCAAAAAAAAATCTCATTTGGGATTTTGATAAATGTTAACGTTTCATGATATCCTGAAATAAAAAAATCGCTTTGCGAGCCGTCTGTTTGTCTGTCTGTCTGTATCTGACTATAGCCTAAACCATTTTAACTATATGTTAAAACCTGTTATCTAGGCTTTTCATAAGGTCCTTCAAGGGTGTTTTTGGAATTACATATCTAACCCTAAAACGAAGGATAGTTTACTGATGGGAAAAAAGATAAAAAAAAAAATACCCAATTTTCTCAAAATTTGTTTTAGCGATGTTGATTAAATTTTTTATCTAGACACCGTTTAGCATTATAAACAAAATTGCTATTTTAATTTTTCCATAAGAATGAATTTGAGGGTACAGAATATAAGCAAAATATTTCAATTTTGATCTAAACTCTGTAAATGTTTGGGGATACAATATAAGGTATCGTTACATGGAATGTAGTACTTTTAAATATAAAACTATTTTTTATGAAATGCATTTTTATAAAATCAATAATCTCTGTTTTTATAAAATTGAATATGAACATGAAAAAGATGTGCGTCCTTATGTTGGGAATGTAGGGAAAGCGAGCTAAAGACAGTGTTTTTGCAGTTTTATATTTTTTTTAATAAATAAAATATTAGTCCAGTAGAAACAAAGAGTTTATTATTTTTCACGTAATGAAATCAAAAGTTGTTGAATATCTATCATCAGCATTGCGGCATTAGAAGATAAACATTTTAAATGAAAAGTAAAAGTTGTCATTAAATTCCAGAACTTCCTTGACATATTTTCAACAATTGTTGACATCAACATGTGAATAAAATTAAACTATATTTATACTGGAGAAATATTTGATTGATTTTGACTAAAAAATTGTTTTGCTATAAAAAAAAAGTCTCAAAATCGCTTCCCTTTCCTCGTGTTCCCTACATCACCACCTTAAGAGCAGTTATATTATGTTGTTGTCCTCTACATATCTGTTGGTACACCCCTGTTCTTTACTCTGCTCTTTCCTGCTCGCTGTGAGGCTTCCCCGTCTCCCTTCAATCCATCTTATTCGATGAGAAATGTTTTACTGAAGATGTCGAGTTGTGTTCTTTCTTCTTTGTTCATTTCGATATCTCGTTCAACTAAGAGGAAATATAATAAGGTTGAGAGTCTTTCAATCTCACTGGCAAAAGTAAGAGATGCTGGTTTGGTCTCCGTTCGAACTACCCACACATTTACTATAATGAGATAGAAAAGAAGAAGGTTGAATTTTAGAAGGTTATTTTCCTAGATTTGCGTGAATGTAGGAAGGTAAATAATTTATTAATATCCACCGGTATTCGAACCCCAATCAACCCTGTCATCGGAAATCAAGTGACGACTTAGATCTACCCCATTAGAAACATTACAATATATGCATATTTTCTGAACAGGTAGTAAGAAGCGGTGATAAAAAAATAAATAGTATGGCGCACCACACAAACTTTCTTATGGAAAGGTCATGGAGCATCAAAATTTATCAAAATCTTGTGTTATATATTTTTGACGATCGCAATAATCTCTATCTGAGGTGTCAAAAGAAAGTAAAACGAAGAGAATAGCTCCTTTTAACATTTTTGGCTATGTATGATAACAAGCTAATAGGGTGAAAATGGCATACTAAAAGGATGATATTATATTACTCACTTTTTTTACAATGTTATTATATTTTAAGTTTTTAATTTCAAAATTCTGACCCAGAGGAAATAGTTTTTTTATAAACCATGTAGTTAACTGGTGTTCTTTTTTTCAGAGTCCTTTTCACTGAGCAAAATATATTACCTCTGTAAGATTCTATTTGAATAGTTGGCTACTATTTTTAGCTCAATTGTACCTTCATGTTCATTTAGAGAAAATACATACCGTATCTAAGATGTTAGCTTTATTTTTATTTTTTTAATTAACACAAGTTTTGAATTTTCTGATTGATTGTCCATGTTTGATTGTGGTCATATCTATGTTTCAATTTTCAAATCTCTAAGATTACGTATCTCAAATGAAAGGTCGAGTAAAAAATTCGAAAAATAATATAAATTTAAAAGAAGTTTCTCAAGCTCTACTATAAAATCCAGTATTCAAAACCTAGCTTAGCCATATATTCAACCCCATTTCTCCCCTCCCCTATCCATAGAACTTCTGGAGCTCTAAATAAATAAAATAAGTTTATCTTGAATAAACTTATCGTTCTCGAACGACGACATACTGCCAGTACAGGCAGATGTTGTGAGCCATACCAATAGAATAGCCAGTTGAAATAGAATTTGTACCGTAAATAACGTCGAAGTCGGTAGGTTGGTATTCTTGTCCCACTTTCCCCGGAGGGGATTCCCTCTCAAAGATGCCTCAGGTCACGTGACAGAATGTAAAGTCCTCCAAGCAATATCGTATGTTTTGTATGCATCCTCAGAATGTTGAGCTTTTGTTGAAACCTTCCCTTTCTTATTTAAACCTGGAGCCCTTTCCTCGAAATTTTTTGTGTATGCATCTAAATGCTGTGAAAATATCCAGTAAAAGGTTTACAACTTTGTTCACCTTCATTTAAAAACTTTAAACTAGATTTGTACGTCGTTAAAATATCCTGAAAAGTGTTTCCAAAATTTGTTGGCACCTTCCTTTTTACACTTGAATCTGGAGCTCTATCCTTGAAATGTATCATGTATTAATCTAAATTTAGTTAAAATATCTTAAAATGTGTTTCACAAATTGTGAAATTCACAAATTGGCACCTACATTTTTACAATCGAACTTTAAACCCACCTGTTCCAATAAATTCCTACATATTTAGGGGCTTAAAAGTGAGGGTGGTTGGCCACCTCCTCTTTCTCCTTAATTTCTGGATACGTCCTTAAGGCGACTGGCCCTTTTCTTTTGGCGTGGAAATGCAGAGCCTTGGGAGGCCACGGCTATCTTAGAGAATTTTTATTGTTTTGCAATTTTCTTTTCGAAAATTGTTTGTTCAAGAATAAAAGCATGTTGATCAAATATCTGTAGAATTGACATTTTTCAATAGAAAACTTACGGCTTCATAACAAAAAATAAGGAAATGTAACAATTAATAAACATCGATACATTATTTTATAAAGGGTGTTGAAAATATTAACATAAAATTTTCACTCGTTCTTGAGAAAACTGACATTTCAAACGTATGATTTTTCAGCAAGACCTGTTCGGTTGCTAGCGCCATCTACGGTTTCCGTGATCCATCTGTTCTTGTCGGAGCGGAAGGATACTTTGGTCGGTTGTGAAGCCACGCCACTCCTTTCACCCTCCCGTCCACCGTCCCACAAAATAGGTTTTAGACCTTCACTTGACAGGTCCAAGAGCCCTTAACAGAGCTCAACTTTAATGCAGCAAAATATACAAAGTAGATTGACAGCATACATGACTCATTTGTTATTACAAAAAATATTATTAGTTTTATTATAATTAAAGACTAACTTTTATTTGTTCTATTCATTACGATATTCTTCTCGTAGGACTGTTTGAACCTGTTCAACCTGGATCGGTCAATTCTTCGAAATCCTTAAGGGAATATTAAACCTTCTCGAACCACTTAGTTACGTTCATCTACTTGCTAATGTCAGTTGTCATCACCTGTGAAACGTATAAATTCTATAAGGTTACCTTTTAGTTTGAAAGTTTTAATCCTAACAGTGTTAATTATGTACATTTTTAAACAATCAAATTATTATAATTGCCCTTTTCCATAAATCATAAATGAGATAATCTGTGGCTTCTTGTTTATACATATGAAATGTTAATATTATTAAACTGACACTAACGTATAAGAGGCTTAAGGTGGTAGTGAATAGAACGTGAATTAAGGAGAGTATTTTTGCAGTTTTTATATCAAAACTTTTTTTTGGTATAAAGAAATAAAACATTTCATTAGAAACACAAGAGTTTAATATTTTTCACATGGTGATATCAGCAGTTCTTGAATATCTGTCAAGGGTGTTCATTTATATAATGACCAGTTTTTCTCTTCGTTTAAAAAAGTTTATAGTGTAGTGTCACTATGTTTATGATAGATATTCAACAACTGTTGATATTACAATGGGAATACAATTTATTTCTATGTTTCTATAGGAGTAATATTTTAAATATTTTAGCAAAAAAAAACTTAAACTGCAAAAACACTTACCTTTTCTTGCCTTCCATACATCTTCACTTTAAGGCCTTACACTCACAAATAACTTATTGTAATTTACGATCAGATTGAGACTCAAATCTGGACCTAGAATAATGGGGACTATTTTTCCTTAAGTCATGTACATATACAATTATCACGATTATTCTGGTACATTTCATCTATATTAGTACCCTCATTCCTACTACTTTGTCATGTCTTTGACAGTTTTTGTGTTTGATGTGAATTTTTTAAATTTTAAACAAATTTTAAAATAACCTAAGCCTCGTCTGTGCTCGCGTGGTCTAAGGCACTAATTTCAAAATATAGTGAATTGTTGGTGATGACTAGGTCATGGTTTGAACTCCAGATGGATGTACTGAGTTTATTATTTTTCCTAAGTGAATTTCCACCCAACCTTCGTGTTAAATGTGGTAACATTATCAATAAAGAATAAATTATGCCTTGCTCATCCATATCACATTTGTTATTTCTTTCTAAGCAACGCGTATTAATACCTGCTTAGGTTGTAATGCATAAGTACTATTTACTCTAATGTGTGATGTATAAGGAAAGTTTAATTTAGAGGAAGTGTGCCCGTATTTTTTTGGGGAAGAAAGTGGAAAAAAACATTCAGGAAAAAAACCACCCGTTCACCCAGTAGGGGTTGAAACTCTAATCTCCCTATCAGTGGCAGTCTCTATTGTGAGAGTGATGCCTTAGACCGTGCTGCCACCGAAGCAGGTTACCCCTTTATTGTAAATATCGGGTTAGCCAGGAAGGATACTAAGATGCGGTGTCAATAAATCAAAATACGTATTGGTATTTTATCTCTAGATAGATACAGTTTGATGTTTATATGTAAATAAACTCTTTTTACACTTATAAAGATACTTAAATTATATTAATATATTCAAAGGTCAATAAACATGGACATTGAATATAAAAGACTAGGAAAGTGGAGGACATGGGAATTAAGTTTGTGAGGAGCATGTTGGCTGTAATCGGGAGGAGCAGGATTAGGATTGAAGTTATCCCGGAATGAGTAGGGGTACATGAGATAGTAGAAGAGGAAACAAGACTGAGATGGTATGGGCATGTAATGAGAATGGAAAACGAGAGGATGCCAAAGAAAATGTTGGGAATGAAGTATGTAAGAAAAGGACCACAAGAGAGGCCAAGAAAGAGATGGTAAAAGCAGAGTACAGAAAGTGTTCAAGTGAGAGGAGAGTAATGGAAGAAATCAAAGGAGGAAGTGTGATGGAATAATAGAGGAAGATGAAGGCATTTTAATAAACTGACCCGGCCACCGGCTGGAAAGAATTGATGATGATCGAAGATGATATTCAAAGGTCAAGTCATATACACCTCATCCCAACTTCATCACAAAACCCGTGGTTGATCACCTATCCACTGGAGCTTGTCTAATAAATTAATATCAACGTCAGCTGTTGATATGGTGATAATCAATTAAATGTCTGCGATGGTGAGTTTACTTCCAGCCACCCATTTGTTTCTTTCCAAGAAATTGTCCAGGAAATCGAAAGCTTTTACAAATTTATTCTTTTCTCTCTGTGTTGATCGGGGCTTCACTCGTCAAACTATCGAATTGAGAAAGGGGAAAAAAACTCGTTTCGGTTGGGCGGTCTTGATACCACATAAATTGAGTTAAGTCATATCAATGGACCTCTAGAATAAGAACGTAGATAAAAATATAATGACGTTCATCCTCGTTCACTGACTGGCGTTCTCTGAAGGAGACCTATTCGAATTCCGTTTGAGAAAAATTTTTTTCTTAATGTGGAATGGAAGGGGAACGGTTAGAAAAGGTCAGTGTTTTTGGCCTTTTTTATTTCAAATATCCGTCCTGAGCTTAGTGGCATTTGATGCCAGAAACCTTGTTATTGAAAAGAAAAAGTTGTCATTAATTTATAAGACACCCTTAACATTTATTATTATTAGCCCCGCGTCTTACTACCCGTTTGGGTTATACGCACTTACGCTAATGTGTAATGTTAGGGTGATTGTGAGATGAAATGGAGGACCTACAGTTTAACGTGGAATCCGAACCACGGTGGAGGCCTGGCATTCAACACATTCACAAGTTGTGATTAATACACATCTTTTCAGAGGTGAAGGAAGGGTTTGGCAATCAGATAAATTTGTGCCAGGACCGAGGATTGAACTCCGGACCCCCAGCACAGAAGTCTGACACCATACCACTAGACCACCAGGTCACTCTGACACCCTTAGCGGATATTTAGAAATTTTGAGGTCACCATGTGAAATAAATTAAATTCTATGTTTCTACTAGAGAAATATTTTATTTATTTTGAACAAAAAATTGTTATGCCGTAAAAACTGCAAACACAGTTGATTTTTCTCGCATCCTCTTTCATACCTCTTTAACCGGGGACGCGGCAGTTGGCCTAAAAGGCATTTGGCCTAAAGGCATTTGGCCTAAAAATTAAACCAAAAGTCATTTGGCCTAAAGGC
>CABFWO010000480.1:0-11980 GCA_902155825.1 Timema genevievae
AAACAGGGGACTCCCACTGATTGGAGTGAAGGTGTGCAACTTGTCTGTCTCTAGCTAGCTTTGTTAGTACACTCACGTGTATCAAATACGGGACCCACACTGATTGCGTCAAGCTTAGCCAGGTTCAATCGGTTGTGATTTCCCCTTTTTTCTTCATGCTAATGTTGGTGCATTTTCTCCGCGCTTTTTTTTAGCACCACGTGTTACTACCCATTCTGCTTATATGCTTATACACTAATTACGTTAATGGAATTTAGGGATTAGGAAGGTTATATTTACAAGAAGTATACCCGCATTTGCGTGGGGAGAGATAGTGTGGAAAAAACCACCCACAGTACACTTTACCGGGATCGAACCTCGATAGTCCCGTCTTCAGTAGTCTAGTCAACTGCGAGATTAGCATTTTAGACTATGCGGCCACCAAAGGTGTAATCTATATGTAAGAGAGAGAGAAAGAAAGAAAATGGCGGTCCATGTTCTTACGTTCAGGTCTGTTTTAGTTAGCCCTAAACCCGACCCTTATTATTCAGTATTTATCATGAAATAATACATACAGTTCACGTCCCCCTAAGATGTCTTCACGTCCCTCTAAGATGTCTTCACGTCTCCTATAACATGTCTTCACGTCCCTCTAAGATGTCTTCACGTCCCCCTGGTTGAACATCACTGCCCTAAACCACGTGATCACTGACGTGAGTTATCCCAACAATAAATATGCAACCCGCCTCGGTGGCGTAGTTGGCTAACGCGCTAGTTTCGTGTTGAGCTAGACTGCCGAGGATGGGGATATCGAGGTTAGAATCTCGCTCGGGGGAACTTGGGGGTTTACTAAATGGTTTTCCATTCTCCCTCCACGCAAATGCGGGTTCACTTCCTCTATATTCAACCATCGCAATTCCTAACCCATTAGCGTAATTAGTATTTAAGCGTAAGTATAAACCGAACGGTTAGTAAAACGCGGTGCTAATTATAATAACTACGTTAATGGGGTAGGAATGAAGATGGCAGAAATTTAGAGGAAATGTACCCACATTTGTGTGAAAGGAGAGAGAAGCGGGGCAAACCATTAAGAAAAAAAACACCCTTAGTAAAGACCTCCTAGATTCTAACCCTGACCTTCAGGTCACCAGCGAACGTGACTAGACGAGTCTGACGTACTGTCCGCATGCTCACCGATGTGGTCGCCTCCAACCGAGTGTGTGTGTGTGTGTGTGTGTGTGTGTGAGTGTGTGGCCGATATTTGTACACGTACAGACGGTCCTAGTCTAACTCGAGCTGTGTATGTGTTTCGTCTGTTAACAACCAACACACAACCCTTCACTCGCGTCTGACACAACGCACGCCACTGCCTGGCTGACGCTCGCATTCTTCCTTCACACGCTCAAACAAGGAGCAGATCACATCTCGCTCGTCCTGTTGATGGGGTCATTCCAAGGGGATTTAGCGAGTTTGTTAAGGTGGGGGATGTACATGGTGGCTACAGACAGGGAAAACTGGGAAAAGTCAGGGAATTTTTGGATGACAGGGAAATGTCAGGGAATTAAAAAATATATCTAAAACATCCCATTAATATCGCAACTAAACACTAAAACAAAAGTTGATAATACATAAATAAAATAACATTATAATTTTTAAAATAACTGATAGAACTGTTTGTTTCAATATGTGATCAATAATAAATAAAACAAAAGTCATCATCCACCATTAAAACTGGAAAAAAGTAGTCGGGGAAAAAATTGAAAAAGGTTGCCTGGAAAACCTGGAAAAGTCAGGGAATTTTGTAAAATATGTTTTGTAACCACCCTGATGTAGGGGACGCGAGAAAAGGCCAGTGTTTTTAGAAGTTTTATATCAAAATATTTTTTTGGTCAAAATAAATCTAATATTTCTCCATTACAAACATATTATAGTTTAATTTCCTCCACATGGTGATATCAGCAGTTGTTGAATATCTGTCAAGGGTAACCTGGAATTTAATGACAACATTTTCTCTTCATTTAAAACGTTCCTCATTTAATGTCGCCATGCTCATGACAGATATTCAACAACTGCTGATATCACCATGTGGAGGAAATTAAACTATAATATGTTTGTAATGGAGAAATATTTTATTTATTTTGAACAAAAAAAAAGGTTTTGCTCTTAAAACTTAATAAGCACTGACCTTTATTCGCGTTCCCTAACATCCTAACTTAATGCCGGTATCACAATCAACTTAACTTTAACTTAAAGTTAACTTAAGAAAACAGATGTGTGATCACGATTCACGTAACTTAACGTAACAACTCGAACCAAACATCTTCATTCTAGAGAACGTGTTTTGATCTGTGATTTGTACTATTTGTATTAGTGTTTATGATCTGTGAATGTTTACGGTTTTCTACCGATATTATAGATATGTAACATTTAACTTTTTTGAGTAGATTTTAATCCTTTTACAATCATGATTATGTTAGTTGATTTATATTTTAATAACAAGGATCTTTTTCTGAAAGCAATACATTATACCTTTTTATCTAATAAGAACTTTGTGATTTTAACTTTTTTTACAATATTTGAATTAAATCTGATCTGTAACGTTCTATCGTACGATACTAGCTCTTATTCCAATTAAATGTCCGATCACTAGAACTAAAGCTAAAGATTAGACCTCGGTAATCAAACCAACAAACGAATTACTAAATAACCCTTTAGACGTCACTCGCATAATGATTGGCTGGTTAGATCACGTGATACCCTTCAAGTAACGTTCACTTGACGTGAAATACCTCCCAGGACATCTCTTACGTTAAGTTAACGTTAAGTTGATCGTGATCCCGGCATAAGAATGAGGAAGGAAGCATTTTAAAGGTAATTTACTTGGAAGGAGAGTGGAAAACCATTTTGGCAAAAAATCACCCTCCGTAGACCCGACCGGGATTTGAACCCCGATATCTCCGTCATCAGGCCAATCTAACTCGAGAGTGACGCCTTAGATCATTCAACCACTGAAGCGGATGATTTTAAATTAAATAACACATATTTTCCAAGCGTTTTTTTTCTTTTACTTCTCGTTTGGGCCGTACACATTTAAACATATCATTAGGTTAGGGACAAGGAACGTATCGTTCAGAGGAAATGTACCTGCATTTGCGCGAATGGTTAATCATTTGGATGGGTTGGGGGGGAAAACTCAATAGACTCGGCCGGGATTTGAACCCAAATCTCGCCATCGCCGACGAACCAAACTAGATGAGTTGGGCAGCTGGTCCGCGTTTGGGTTTTTTAAATGTAAATGTATAGTTTTGCGATTAGGATATTACAATGCTCCCTGCAATAGATAATAATACAACCGGCACTACAGGAGTGTATGCAATGTAGTATAGAATATTTCTCCCGGGTCAAGATTTTCGACGATAATTCTATACGCACAGGGGATGTAGGGAACTTGAGTAAAGGGCGGCGTTTTTGGAGTTTTTATAGCAAAACCTTTTTTTGGCCAAAATAAATAAATAAAATTGGTGAATATGAGACATTAAACTCCAAGCCCTAAATAGTAAACCTTTGCATAGAAGAAAAGGCGAACTGGAGAGATATACACGAATTCGATTATACGTCTTATCGCCTCTAAAACACTTCTTTTTCTGCTTGGGACATTGGGTTCCATAAAAATTGCATACGTTTCCCCATTTGCCCGCTTCGGTGGCCACGAGGTCTAAGGCGCAACTCTCGCAGTAGAGTGTACTGCCGATAATGGGTTGGTCGAGGTTCGAATATAGGTCGGGTCTACTGAGGGTTGTATTTCCAAAATAGTTTTTAAATCTCCATACACGCAAATACTGTGCAATTCCTCTAAATATAATCTTTCTCATCCTTAAAACCATTAGTGTAATTAGTACACAAGAGGATAATCCGAATGGGGTAGTAAAATGCGGTGCTAAAAAAAAACACGGCTTCAAAATGGTCAATATTATGAAAAATTATATTTCATTCCTCCAGAAAATGTCTGAAAAAAAAAGGGGGAATTCCTTCTGAAAAATCAGGATAGCACAGTTAATTTCTTATTATTTATTACCCGCCTCGGTGGCGTAGTTGGCTAACGCGCCAGTCGTGTTGAGTCAGACCACCAAGGACGGGGAGATCGAGGTTCGAATCTCGGTTGGGTGAACTGGGGGGGTTTCCTAAATGGTTTTCCACTCTCCCTCCACGCAAATGCGGGTTCACTTCATCTAAATTCAACCTTCCTAATTCCTAATCCATTAGGGTAATTAGTACATAAGCGTATATCCCGAACGGGTAGTAAGACGCGGTGCTAAATAATAATATTTATTAATAAAATAAGTGGCAGCCCCGAGTGGGTATCACCAATGACGTCAGCGCTCTCGACCAAACGGGTAGTCCTCAGGGTTATATCACGGCACGTTCCTTTGTTTCACAGCGTGTGACGAACATGAGCCTCAGTCGAGGGTGTGTTGTTGAACAGGGGACACGACTTCTTCAGGTCACGAGGAGTCGTCGGTGGTCTGATAGATAGCTTCCCAACTCTGCGTCTATTGAGGTTTTTAACATTTCTGAGTATTTATCTTTGACGTTTTAAGGGGAGCTGCCTTGGTAGCTCCTGAGTTATTGTCAATCAGATGTTGAGCTAAGGTTGGATGTTGGGTAAAAACTTTAACAGTGGACGAGTTTGGAACTAGTACAAAATAATTTTCTTTGAACCTTTGCATAAAGATGTTTGTAAACATAGTTTAGAAGTTGATATTTTACATTCTGAAATGTCCAAGTATTCCACATATTTTGGTTGATCATTAAGGCCTAGATGCTCTGTAAACGAAAGGCACAGAAGACTAGGATGAATATTTGTGAATAAAATTATGTAACTTAATATGAAGTCTTCACACAAATAAGTATTACATTTGTATTTATCATCTTGCCCTGTTTTTTCTAACACTGTTGGACAACTCTACACAATAATTTTATAAATCCCATTGGTTTCTGACGTTTATGATTTTTTTCTCAGCTATTCTAGAAGAATTTTGCCAGAGGATTAGCAAGGAAATAGGTTCAGAAGGGAACGATAAAAAGACTAAGTATATGATCACACAGATAACACAGAATGGGGACGATAATTCAGAGATGGTTGTTTTCTCCGGATGTGAAACGTGGTCTCTTACCTTTAATGAAGAGTCTTAGATAACAAGATGCTTGGGAAGATATTTGATACAAAAAAGAGATTCGTACACTGGGGGGTGGAGCAGGCTGCATAATTATGAGTTAAATACCCTGTACTCTTCACCAGACTACGTTAGGGTAGTCAAATCTCTTAGATTACGGTGGGCAGGACATTCAGCGCGAATGGAAGTCTCTAGAATTATGTTTAGAGTAATAAGTGACAAACCCAATGACAAGAAACCATTGGGATGGCCTAGACGTAGATCGGAGGATATCATTAGATTGAACCTGAAAGAGATAGGGTATAATGAGGTGGACTGGATAGAACTAGCTCAAGATAGAGATAGGGTATAATGAGGTGGACTGGGTAGAACTAGCTCAAGATAGGGATAGGGAAAGGATGTAATGAGGTGGACTGGGTAGAACTAGCTCAAGATAGGGATAGGATGTAATGAGGTGGACTGGGTAGAACTAGCTCAAGATAGGGACATGTGGCGTACTTTAGTAAGTGCGGCAATGGACATTCGAGTTCCTAATGTCATAATGTAAGTATTTCTGTGCCTTAGGATTCCGTCTTTCCCCACAGCCCATTTTTAAAGATGGGTCCAATTTACTATTTTATTAATACGATTTTTTCCCCCTATATAGTATTCAATTCTGCTTCCACGCAAATGTGGGTACATTTACCCTAAAACTCTACCTTCTCATACCAACTCCATTAGCGTGATTAATGTATACATATATACCTGCTGCAGTGGCCACACAGTTTAAGGCATAGATAGACTGCTGATGGCAGGGAGGTTCGGTGTTCGAATCTCGGTCGGGTGTACTGAGTGTGATTGTTTCCAAAATGGTTTTCCATTCTCCTTCCACGCAAATATGGTTAAACTTCCTATAGATATTACCTTCCTTATCCCTAAAACAATTAGTGTAATTAGTACATAAACATATAACCCGAACGGTTAGTAAGACGTGGTACTAAAAAAACAGTTTTATATTGTGACGAGGCAAACGCTCACCTCACTTTTGTCCGTGAGTGTCCCCGACGGGAGGGCAGTCGGTTTTTATTTCACCTGCGGTACCTCCCCCCCCTCTCTCTCAGCCCCCGCACCATGCCGTGACGTCATCTGGCAAGGTGAGTTCGGCGTCCACAGTCACCGCATGCGTGCGGTCTAGTGTTCAGGACAGGCGCATGCGTATCGCGGGCGGCGATGACACTGCCTCCTGGCGATGGGCGCTGGCAACTGCACGACCCTGCGCCCTCCCCCCCTCTCCGGCCAGTTTCTTACAATAGTAAATTAATTTATACAAATATTGATGTAACTATTACGATATACTAATTACTCTAATGGTTTTAGGGATTAGGAAGGCTATATTTCAAGGAAGTGTACCCACATTTGGAGGGAGAGTAATTAAAAACCACCATTAATACACCCGGCCGAGATTCGAACCTCGATCTCCCCGTCATTGGCAGTCTAATCTACTGGCGAGAGTTGCGAGTTAGACCATGCGGCCACCGAAGTGGATACTAGGGACATTAAACTATGAAAAGGTCTACAGCGTATAAACCGAACGGGTAGTAAGACGTGGTGATGAAAAAAATGTCCTTTCACGCATCTTTTGATGGAAGATTATGTTGTAGTGCGTGGTAGTACGGTCTAATTTTTATAGGAAGGGCTTTTTAGAAAATATAAACTTTTTTTGGGGGGGAGGAATATATAACACATAACTTAATTATTAATATTATTTTATAGGTATTGATAATATATATAAAATTTATCTATTTAATGTGCACTTACTGAACTGACTGATTATATCAGCACACGAGAATTTCTATGAGCGAGAGTGAAAGGGCCTACCAATTTTGCCGAGAAAGGTATTTTCACATACCTTACAGGGTTCTTTTACAAGCCACAATCGACATGAGATCGACGGCTTTACTTCCACTCCGAAAGAAGTTGTGCTACGGATTTTTATCGTTCATGAAAAATCCGTGAGCCCCGGCTGGGTTTGAACCCAATAACATCGGATCCTGAGGTGAACACTTTACTCCAAGATCACCGAGGTTGACAATATAAGGGAAATCTGCAGATCACATGACCTTATATATGAAAGTATATCCAATAACTTTTCTAATGGTCATTTGAAATTTGAACTGTAACCTTACCTTAAGTTGCGGCCGAAGGGAGCGCAAGTATTTTTACAGTTTTTATAGCATTACACTTTTTTGGCAAAAATAAATCAGATATTTCTCCAGTAGCAGCATAGAGTTTAGTTTTCTGCACGTGCTAATATCAACAAATCTTGAATATCTGTCAAGAGAGTTCTGGAAGTTTGTCAAAACCTTTTAAATAAAAAGAAAAAGTTTTGACAAAATTCCAGGACACCCTTTACAGATATTCAAGATCTGTTGATAGTAGCATGTGCAGAAAACTAAATTCTCTGTTGCTACTAGATAAATATTTGATTTATTTTTGCCAAAAAAGTGTAATGCTATAAAAACTGTAAAAATACTTGCGCTACCTTCTACCGCACCTTAAGAGTACATTTGGATGTTTAGATGGTTTAAACGGAACACGGGAACCTAGGTATCTCAGTTGGTAGAGCGCTTGATGAGTATAGGCAGAGGGTCAGGCTTCAAACCCCCTCTGTGAAGGTGTTTATTTTGATGTAGAGACTTGTCACACCAAGATCTATATGGACACATTCTTGGGGAAAAAAAAAGAATCTAACGAACGCTTTATCGCCAAGTCAAACCTCTCCCCCTTCGGTAAATTTTGTAAGTGGGTGTTGGACGTTGTTGCGCCCCCAGCTGGTTCAATTGTCTACCTGGGTCAACAGCACATAATCTCCCCCCCCACCCCCTCTGTGACCGTGTGTGTGTGTGTGTGTTGGTCTGCATGGAAGTGACAGCACCGCCGGTCAGGGCTGTTCCCACCCACCTAAAAAAACAAACAAAACTAACAAAAGCTTGGTCACAGAGAAAAAACCCAGAGGGGTGGGTTAAGGGGAGTGGGGGGCGGTCTTTTTGCACTCGACAAGTTCTCGACCACTGTGACAACAAGAATAAAAATACCGCTCCCTTTCCCCCTCCCCCTATATTCTTTTCATCTCTTCCTATAAATGAGGACAACAAAGAGGAAGACAAGAAAAAGTGCTTTTAAAAAAAAATCCCTTGAAATGAGGGCGTGAGGGGTAGTTTTTTAAAAAAAAAACAACTGCTGTGTGACACATTTAACAGGTGGTTTGCTTTTGTGAATTCCCTCAGGGATTGTTATCGAGATTTTGTGTAGGATATAGTCCGATTTCATAGGAAGAGTCTATCTGACAGCTAGAAAATAAGTTACTATATTTTTTTTCCACTTATTCTTACGTCTGGTCACGTGATCTGATGACGTCACTTTTGATAGTTTTTAACCACCGTGTATTACTACCCGTTCAGGTTGTACGCATATATGATGTTTAGGGCTATTCAATGTTGACCGCAAAAAATTTGTTTGTATTTTCTAAAAGTTTCTTCCTTTGTAAATTTGACTATATTTGCAGAAATTTTGTTTGATAATTCAACATAGTGTTGAACTATATTCAGTATTTTACGAGAATCGAGATCTATCATAAAAAAAACATGAGAATAGGTAGGTTCTGTAGCCGCCATTGCCAGTAATCTAGTCTAACGCGAGTCTGACGTGTTAGAACATGCGTCCACCGGGGTAGACATGGTAAATGACATTGGTGCAAGTAGCCAGCCTATTTTAGGTGAGTCCACAGACAAGATATACATCAGATCCTTGAGCAAGGTTGAGTCCATCAACACAGACAAGATATACACCAGATCCTTGAGCAAGGTTGAGTCCATCAACACAGACAAAGATATACATCAGATCCTTGAGCAAGGTTGAGTGCATCAACACAGACAAGATATACATCAGATCCTTGAACAAGGTTGATTCTATCAACACAGACAAGATATACACCAGATCCTTGAGCAAGGTTGAGTGCATCAACACAGACAAGATATACACCAGATCCTTGAGTCAACACAGACAAGATATACATCAGATCCTTGAGCAAGGTTGAATCCATCAACACAGACAAGATATACACCAGATCCTTGAGCAAGGTTGAGTGCATCAACACAGACAAGATATACACCAGATCCTTGAGCAAGGTTGAGTGCATCAACACAGACAAGATATACATCAGATCCTTGAAGCAAGGTTGAGTGCATCAACACAGACAAGATATACACCAGATCCTTTAGCAAGGTTGAGTCCATCAACACAGACAAGATATACATCAGATCATTGAGCAAGGTTGATTGCATCAACACAGACAAGATATACACCAGATCCTTGAGCAAGGTTGAGTCCATCAACACAGACAAGATATACACCAGATCCTTGAGCAAGGTTGAGTCCATCAACATTGGGGTTCGCCAATGTCAACGCTCCCTTACAACGACTCCCTTTTAACATGTTCATCATAAAGGGACTATTGTAATCGTAAAGTGCAGTCTGAGTAAGCTCTGTGAGGCTACCTGAAGCTAGCTTAGCGATACCCGAGTTGAGGACTAAAGTTCTCCCACGGAGGCCGAGGCTCTGGTATATTATACCTTCTCTGTGGTCTAGGCTACACGCACTATTAAGCTGTTTACAAAATAGTATAGTTTCCTCAAGTGTGGACCTACTACTAGACTTAAGGTTACGCGAAACTGCGTGTGCAGATTGTAGAAGAAGAATAGGTAGCTGCAATGTTAGGGAGTCATGGCCGAGCATGTTGTCTCTACCGTATGTCCAACTAACATTCATTTGCAGTTTAGTTTGTCATGCATTCTGACCAGAGGGAAGATGTGGCGTAAGTAACGTCAGTGCTAAATATGGTTTCTGTGGCAGTAGCTTAGCATGTCTCAAACTATAGAGAGAAACACAAATACTATTATACTTTCTCCTTTAAATATATATATTTAAACATCTAACGCTTTCTGTTGATAGTCCTCCCTACAATACCACTCCCCCGCATAGTAGTTTCATGTCTTATCTCATTCAGGAGTTCGCTCGCTTAGTGTGGGCTCGCCAATAAAACCTTTGAGTCGACACATCGGTGCGCATGCGCAGTGCATGCGTTGTTGAACTGTAATAGGAAGGAGCTTGGAATTTAGAGGAAATGTACTCACATTTGAGTCAGGGCCGTGAAGTCTAAAGCAATTTTGAGTGGAGTCGGTAAAAATGTACCGATTACGACTTAAAAAAATATTATAACAATATATGGTAAGTATATCATTTCATTTTATACTTTTTTTTAAATTCCCTAATACCACTATTTCTAAATTGGATCTACAAAATTGTATTCACACATAAATTCATAATAACAAAGAAGCTTGCCACGAGGTCGTCTGTATTGGAGAATTTTACTGGAGTAAATTTATCACTAATTAATATATATATTATACATTTCTGAAGGAGTCGGAGTCAAAGTCTTGGCCTACCGACTCCAGAACCCTGATTTGATTGGGGGGAAGAGTGGGAAAACACCCTCAGTACATTCTACCAGGCTCCGAACCCCGATACCCCCGCCACGGGCAGTCTAGTCTAACATGATAGTGATGCCTTAGACCATGCGGCCACCGAAGCAGGTATGCAGAAAGTAGTCAGTTTTCTCTTCGACGTAAATAAAACCACTGTTCTAGACATGAGTATAGATTTTACTAACACTGAAGATTTATAGATGATGTATAAAGTAGTCCTGCTGTTTGGAACGCCTCTGATGGTCAAATAGTGTGTGGAACAAGTATTTCTCATACCGATCACTTTACGTTTCCATCTCCCCCCCACCCCTCTGTTTAGAAGCACTAGTGACAATAACCACTCATAGCTCGAGTCATTTATAAAACATTAACAAAAACACAGCTAAAATGCTATCATTTTTTGCCGGCAGTAAAGTATCGGAGGTCAGTATCCCATCACTCATCACTCATCAGCGTTCGCCACAAACATCGGTGACGGTCACTGGTGTTCCATCACTCATCACTTATCAGAGCTCGTCACAAACACTGGTGACGGTCACTGGTGTTCCATCACTTATCAGAGCTCGCCACAAACATCGGTGACGTCACTGGTGTTCCATCACTCATTACCTATCAGTACTCGCCACAAACACTGGTGACGATCACTGGTGTTCCATTACCTATCAGTACTCGCCACAAACACTGGTGACGGTCACTGGTGTTCCATCACTTATCAGAGCTCGCCACTAACATCGGTGACGTCACTGGTGTTCCATCACTCATCACTTATCAGAGCTCGCCACAAACATCGGTGACGGTCACTGGTGTTCCATCACTTATCAGAGCTCGCCACTAACACTGGTGACGTCACTGGTGTTCCATCACTCATTACCTATCAGTACTCGCCACAAACACTGGTGACGATCACTGGTGTTCCATCACTCATTACCTATCAGTACTCGCCACAAACACCGGTGACGGTCACTGGTGTTCCATCACTCATCACTTATCAGAGATCGCCACAAACACCGGTGACGGTCACTGGTGTGCCGGTGGGAATACATCCTAAGATTCTGAAAGAAAACATTTGTGTGCAATGGCCGATTCCTGATAAAATACCTAATTTGGTAAAACAAGTGTGAAAGTAGGCCCCGCGTCCCACTGATGTAAAATACAGGCAATCTATCTAGCAGACCACATGACCCGTCATTTGTGCCCTCTAAATATAGTGGTTTATATCCTCACCCTCACTATCTGTCATACTTTTTTTTTTACAGCCGAACATTATGCTTCTAATTGATTTTAAATTTCCCTCGTTTCTAGCCC
>CABFWO010000480.1:15390-33869 GCA_902155825.1 Timema genevievae
GGGGGGGGGGGGCATGAAACGTCTACATTTAGCAAAATATTGTGTTCGATATTTTGGAATATCACAATACCTCTCTCTCCGAGGGGTCAGTATTGTAAATCTCACCATATCCGTATGTATAGTCGACATTCGGACGTCAACCAACGGACGTGCCTGACTTCCGAACAGTCGAACAGAAATTATTCATAAACTCCAGAAACCAAGTGGGTTTATAACGTTACTGGGTGGGGATATGTTCGGCATTAGGAGAACAAACAGGGGAGAAGGCCATTACAATTTGTGTAATGACTCCCCTATTCAATTACATAGTTACCTTTCGTTTCTAAGGGGATTCAGATAAATATAATCAACCAAAATATGTGAAATTTTGGACTTTTAAGAGAGGAAAATGTCAACTTTAAAACTATGTTTACAAGTCTATTTATGTATAGGTTCGTAGAAAATAGTTTTGTATTCATTCCAGTAAAAACCAATCAATATCAATATTTAACCTTAGTGCAACATATGATTGGCAATATCTCATATACCAAGGCAGCTCCTTCAAAGGACAATCATGGGGCGGGGTTGGGGGGAGGATGTTCGTGTAGCTCGCCACAGGTCACGACCATGCCTCCATCACACTCTAACTGTTTGTTATTTATGGCCAGAAGATTGGTTCACTCCTCAGACTAGATTATAAAATAATACAGCCCTTATAATATATTCTGAAAATTGAAAAATGACACCTGGACACGGGAATCGAACCCGGGACCTTTGGCGTATCTCAGTATTAGGGATGTGGTATCGAAATAAAAGTATCGATACTGTCCTCATTAAAAGAATCGGAAGGAAAATATCGATACCGTACTAGTATCGAAAGGAAAATATCGATAACATTAAGTATCGGTAAATAAATTTTAACCTGGAAAAAATGTTTTTATTTAGTAATAATAATTTTTACTTTTGCAACATAACTGTATTCTCATATTTATTGAAACACTGAAAATTATAACGATTGAGCAATACAAAAGTTTCTTTAGTTTAGTTTGTGATGGCCGTGTTCATTGATAAATTAAGGGGTAGTAAGACTGGTCACGCATCAGGTTGTATCGATAAACAAAGATGAAGGAACAGCTACGAATTATGATAAGCTAAAAAGAGATTGAATGCTAAAGTTGCAGAAAATAAGTGAGAATTGAGAAATAGTTTCATTTGTTCTTTCTCCACTGTCCACTCTAATAAACATTTAATCTCAACATGAGTGAAGATGTAAAGAAAGTTGTTTCTTTCGATACCGATCCGATACCGGAGTGTGATTACTAATATCAGTAAATGTATCGAAACAAAAGTATTGAGTAAAAAAATACTATTATCGAAGGGGAAATATTAATATTAGTAAAGTACCGATACTTTTTTCACAGTCCTACCCAGTATACGAATAAAAAGCAGTTCAGGTTGAATGGGAGATTGGTTGACTTCCGAATCTTGACTATATAAAAATGTCCCAAGCCATGACCTATAAGAGGAACTCCTCACCGAGAAAATGATACCGTCTTACCGACTTGTGTCTGCACAGTCTCCAAATATAACCCTCCCCCTTGTCCCGATACAAGACGAGAAAGAGAGGCTCCTGGACCGAACAACGGGCCCCATTCAACTCTCTCAACCTCCCCCCCAAACACCGAGAGGAAAGGGGTGGGAGATACAAGTGCTGGACCTCGTCAGGGCGGTGGGGGGAGTGACGGGCGCTGCGAGAATTTCAGAGGACGGCTCCGGTGGATGAACCGCTTATAGTGAGTGCTAGGACGCTGTCTAGAGCAGGAAATGATTGTCAGCCTCTGGGGAGTTTCTAATGATCTGTAATCGACTAGTATTATTATTATTATTATTAGCACCGCGTCTTACTACCCGTTCAGGTTATAAGCACTTACACTAATGTATAACGGTAGGGTGATAGTGAGATTAAGTGGAGGACCTACAGTTTAACGTGGGATCCGAACCACGGTGGTAGGCCTGGCATTCCTCACATTCACAAGTTGTGATTAATACACGTCTTGTCAGAGGTGAAGGAAGGGTTTGGCAATCAGATAAATCTGTGCCGGTACCGAGGATTGAACCCCGAACCTCCAGCACAGAAGTCCGACACCTTACCCCTAGACCGCCAGGTCACCCGACTAGTAATAGATTAGACTGCTGATGACTGGGAGATCAAGGTTCGAATCTCGGTCGGGTGTACTGAGGGTGGTTTTTCCAAAATGCTTTTCCACTATCCGTCATCACCCCTAGAGCCATTAGTGTAATTAATACATAAGAGTATATACGAACGGGTAGTAAGACGCGTTGCTAAAAAAAAGTACTCGTTCAGGTTATACCTATACAATAATTACGATGATAGAATAAAGGCTAAAGGTAGAATTTTGAAGTAAATGTACCCGGATTTGCGTGGAGGGAGTGTGGGAAACTATTTAATAAAAATCACCCTCACTACACCGGATAGGGATTCAAACCCCGATCCACCCCTCACCACTAACACGAGATGGACGCGTTAGACCCAGGGTGGGCAAGTCTGTCAACATCCGCCACAAGTGGTGAATTAGCCGTACAAATGTGGCGAGTTAGGTTTTGCTAGCTATCAGAGTGAAACGAACATTTTCCTGACGGTGTGTGCTGGTTGTAACATGTAACAGAAGAATTATCAAATTTAGCATTATATTGTGTTACATTTTCAATTTGACTAGTTTTCATATTTTGCATCTGAGTAGTCATAGTGTACTGTACATGTTTTGATTTAACTGGTTCAAGTAGTGTGTGTGTGTGTATGTGTGTGTATGTGTGTGTGTGTGTGTGTGTGTGTGTGGTTTTAAATGTTTGACTGGTCAACCTTAATTTATCACTTTTTACGTGATGTGTCGAATTTCACTTTTGATTCGCCACAACTGTGCTCATCTCAACGTTAGATCTTTCGATCACCCAATTTGGGTCATCTGCACTAGTGTCAGCTCGGAAAACAACACCCACGTTACAGTTCAGCGCCAGTAAGCTCTTCTGAATACTGACTTGAGTTAGCCGAACATCAACGGTAGCTTGAGAATTGAAAATTAGGTAAAGGTCATAGGGGAATTTAGAGGGCTTCGCTTCCCAATCAAGATGATATTTTCAGAAGTCCTCCTTCCACAAAAAGTTTGAACATTTGATGCTTCTAGAAGATACTAGGAGGGCAATTTTACATATTTAAAGCGACAAACAATATGAGGGCTAAGATCTAAATAAGCACAAAAAGGTGGACCAATTTCTAGATCAGTATAAATTATTATATTTTCAGGAAACACATACACTAGAGTCACGATTATCCGGCCTTCCGTATTATCCGGCCCGGTTCTCGGTGTTGACAAGTGCTTTTAAAAATAAACAAACCGGTACATATTCACTAGTAATTAATAAAAGGATCTATCGCAAACGCCTTACAACTGTTTAATTGGAGAAAGCAAAGCA
Source organism: Timema genevievae (assembly GCA_902155825.1). Classification (NCBI taxonomy): domain Eukaryota; kingdom Metazoa; phylum Arthropoda; class Insecta; order Phasmatodea; family Timematidae; genus Timema; species Timema genevievae. Next base: position 18,862 of record CABFWO010000480.1, read on the forward strand.
CAGCTGATATACATGCGGTTGGCGTATAATACATTACTGTTGGTTGGTGTAGATAGCAGCACTGTTTTGATGTGGCTGGAAACAGAAGATGTGTCAAGGGAGATGTAGATAGCAACACTGTTTTGATGTTGCTGGAAACAGAAGATGTGTCAAGGGAGTTGTAGATAGCAGCACTGTTTTGATGTTGCTGGAAACAGAAGATGTGTCAAGGAAGGTGTAGATATCAGCACTGTTTTGATGTTGCTGGAAACAGAAGATGTGTCAAGGGAGTTGTAGATAGCAGAACTGTTTTGATGTGGCTGGAAACAGAAGCTGTGTCAAGGGAGTTGTAGATAGCAGCACTGTTTTGATGTTGCTGGAAACAGAAGATGTGTCAAGGGAGTTGTAGATAGCAGCACTGTTTTGATGTGGTTGAAAACAGAAGCTGTGTCAAGGGAGTTTTAGATAGCAGCACTGTTTTGATGTTACTGGAAACAGAAGATGTGTCAAGGAAGGTGTAGATAGCAGCACTGTTTTAATGTGGCTGGAAACAGAAGATGTGTCAAGGGAGTTGTAGATAGCAGCACTGTTTTGATGTGGTTGAAAACAGAAGCTGTGTCAAGGGAGTTGTAGATAGCAGCACTGTTTTGATGTTGCTGGAAACAGAAGATGTGTCAAGGAAGGTGTAGATAGCAGCACTGTTTTGATGTGGCTGAAAACAGAAGCTGTGTCAAGGGAGTAGTAGACAGCAGCACTGTTTTGATGTTGCTGGAAACAGAAGATGTGTCAAGGAAGGTGTAGATAGCAGCACTGTTTTAATGTTGCTGGAAACAGAAGATGTGTTAAGGGAGTTGTAGATAGCAGCACTGTTTTAATGTGGCTGGAAACAGAAGATGTGTCAAGGAAGGTGTAGAGATAGCAGCACTGTTTTAATGTGGCTGGAAACAGAAGCTGTGTCAAGGGAAGTGTAACTACATGAGGCCAACTCATACAGAAAATTATTTACACTAGCACTCCGTATTATCCGGCCCAGAATGCTACCACTTTAGGCCGGATAATCGCGATTCTAGTGTATTTGATAAAACCAATCCTTTCTTCATATCCACTGATAGTAAATGAATGGAGGTTTAAGAAAATTAAAATATATTTCTTGTCCTTGTCTTGTCGGTGTGGTTCTCACCCCCCCTTTTTTTTTAAAGTTGATAATGTTTTGTGAATTCACGTGACATTATAGATTTGATCTCAAAACCCCGCATAGGTGGCCACGTGATATAAATGTCAGGCTTATCTGGTCAAGTTTTTCGGTGGTGTGGAGTTTCGTGGTTCGAATACCGGACGAGTGTACACAGAATGATATTTCCTGAATTGTTTCCCAATCTTCCTTTATGCAAATGCAGATAAATTTTTTCTACATTCTACCTTCTCCAACTCTACCCCATTTGCGGACTTAAAATGCATCTAGCCGGGTTGATAGCTGGATGGGGTGGAAAAATATTATTGAAAAACGGCAAACATGACACCGTAAACAAAGTATATATAATTCTATTGGGAAAAATATAATAATAATTATATAAGTGATTGAATCTCCTATAAAATATTGCTTTCTCTAATGTGGAACAATTTTTATTTGTTATCTACCGCACTCTTCTTACTTGCCGTTCCGGTTATGCGCTTATGTACTAATTACACTAATGATTTTAAAGATTAAGGCTATATTTATAAGAAGTGTACCCGTATTTGCGTGGAGGAAAAGGGGAAAAACAATTTTTTCTAAACACCCTCAGTACACCTGACCGAGATTCGAACCTTGATCTCCCTGTCATTGATGGTCTAGTGTAGGGGAGACCGGGGCATGTTGACGACGTTAAGCAAGAATGACTAATAGAGATAGTTGCAATCCATATATAAAAGTGAGTATTTTTTATCTTTAAGAACAATTCATTGACTAACTTTTCCGCACTACAATTTGTTATAAAAAACATTTGTTTAGTTGTAAAAAATTGTAAATGACAACACTGCAAATCCGTCAACTTGCCCCGGCATCGGGGCAAGTTGACGAACCTATTGGGGTAAGATGACGAATTAGAAGGTTAATGCATTATATATGATATAAAAACCTTTTGCTATATTAATATAACTTACACATTTAAATACCAAATAATTTCAAAATTACCTATCTGATTAAAATGTTATTCATTGACTTTAACTATTAACTAATAGTCTAATAAAAAAAGCAATCCACACACAACATGGCATTTAACATTTAGGTGTTGCGAAACAATATAATAACTAAAGAAATCAATAACAATTTTTTAGGCCGTAAGAGGCAATTACGTTTTAAATAGTAACAATAGTCACACTTAAACTGGCCACATCCTTCATAGCTTGAACAGTCCTCATGCCACCATTAGCCACAAGCTCCACACTTCACCCAATCTTCATTAGGAGGGTCAATAAACTCTTCTTCACATCCTGGACACATTACAGTCTCAGTGTTTTCCTGAGCTTCCTTGGTTTTTTGGAATAGCTTCTTTGCAGCTGTTTTGACATCCCTTTTTTCCTTATTTTTTAATTTATTTTCCTTTTCTTGTTCTTTTTCCACGAGAATATCTCTCACAGGCTTGCTCGTTAGAACAGATGCTGTTATAACTGGCCGATTCCTTTTCATAGATCTATTTGCTCTTGGCAAAGGTTTAATATAGTTGAGAGTGACTTGTGCTTTAGTAGGAATTGATATTTGTACAGTTATATTTTATTCGACTCGGAACCACGAGCAGGAGCCTCTGCTTGAGCATGAACAGTTTCTTGTTGGTCTTTCTGCTGGGATGTTCCTGGTTGTGGAATATTTGTTTGTGGGCGGTGATCATTTTCAAATGCAACTTTTTGTGGTCCATTGCAAACCAAAGTTGGTTCATCATGGGAAGGTCCTGATTGAGGAAGATCTTGTTCAGTTGTTGATGAAGGTGCAAAATCCTCTTCAGCCAAATGTGTGGATTGTATGGTTCAATTCCGCAAGCTTCGAAACCCTTTATTGCGTTGGCTACTGTCGCTGCACTCAAGTATGCTTTGCCAAAAAGCCGACCTACATTTCTGTCAGTTATTGCTTGACCAGGATGGGACACCATGAAATTATCGCATGCTTGACTATAGAATGTCTTGAGAGGCCCAAAAAAGATACATCCAATTGTTGGAGTCGATGAGTTGTGTGAGGTGGGAACCCAACCATCACAATATGGTGTTCACGGCAGAAATTAATAGCTGGCAATGAAACATGAGAAGCATGGCTGTCAACAAGAAGTAAAACAGGCATATTTTCTGATGGCTTTACATGATTAGTAAAGTGCTGAAGGTAGGAAACAAATAACTCTGAATTCATCCAACTGGTTTCGCTAGCATGACCTTCAGAGCCAGGAGGCAAATGATCCAGTAACTCTGGCCTCATTCTCTTTCTGGAAAATATAAGAAATGGTGGGACATACACTCCAGTCGCACTGGCACTACACACAACTGTTACCTGATTCATCAGCATTAAATATTTGACTGGAAGAAAACTCATAATTTAATCTAACCTCTTTCAGCAGATCAAAGAATTTGTTTACTTGCACTGGCTTGATTATTTTACAGAAGTTACAGGACATGTGTTCTTCTCTCACAGCATTCATTACTGCTATCATTTTAGTATCGTCCCAATTTCTTGAATCGGTCTTCCTGACCCATTTTCTCACCATCTGCAGAGGACAATTACACTTTTAAGTGTGCATTGCATGTCAATAACAATGGTAGCATAAAAATAACATTGTAATATTTTATTTTGAGATATATTTATAAAACCCACATTATTTAGCCTACTTTTAGTAATGTTCATATTAATTAACTCTAACACTTGCAGGTTTCTAGATATATGGGCATACATTTATAGTTTTATAAAATTGGGGCAAGATGACGAATTCGTCAACTTACCCCCGCCAACTTGCCCCGGATTAGATTATTTCAATAACTTGCATAAAAAGCTTAAACCAAAATTTATATCTATAGTAACTATTACATGTATAAATTACTAATATAACACAGACTAGCTAATAGCATGTGACAAACAAGAACCATTCTTTACAACTGAACAAGAGCTTATCGAACCTACCTTCAATTTCACTGCAAGGATGCGGCGACACAACTTCCTATCCACACAGCTACTCTCAGATTGAATGGAAAATTCCGTTGCTGCTAGCTTATACAGCTGAGGGGGGTGGTCAAGGCTACAAGATAGCCAAACTTCTCTCAGCATTACATACGGCGCAAATTGCAATTCGTCATCTTGCCCCGTTCGTCAACATGCCCCGGTCTCCCCTACTACGAGATTAGCGCCTTAGACCATGCGTCCACCGAAGAGTTAAAAAAAATTTCAGTGTTTACAGGCCCGGTAACTCCGTAACCCCGATGATACCAGAGGGCTGCAGGGCAGCCGCCTTTCTCCATTTTGACTCTGAGGGCCCATCAACCACAATCCACCGCTCTTGTCTCCAAGGTGGTGGGTCATACGGTGCAGGGAACCCTCAGAGTTGATGTGGGTGTGAAACAATGGTTCTAAACAACAAGCACAAAGTGTACTAACACAAGGCATGATAGTGATAGTGTACTAACACAAGGCATGATAGTGATAGTGTACTAACACAAGGCATGATAGTGAATATTTAGTAACTCATTTGTTGGTTTTATGATCAATGTTTACTCTTTAGCGTAAGTTCTAGTGATCAGACATTGAAACAAAATAATTTAACTAAAATAGGAAAGCTAAATTTATCAAAAATGTTTTGTAATAGATGTTTATTATATCGATTGAAAACTGTAAACATTCACAGATCATCACTGTACAACTAGTACAAATCACAGATCATACTCGAGAATGAAGATGTTTGGCTCGAGTTGTTACGTTAAGTTACGTGAATCGTGATCACATATACGTTAAGTTAACTTTAAGTTAACTTTAAGTGAACGTTACGTTAAGTTGATCGTGATCCCGGCATAAGACAGCGTTTCTTGTGAAAGAGAATATTCAACAACCTTTTGTTACTTTTTCCCACTGTTTAACATTGTTTAATGGCGAATAAAGTTTAAAATAATTACAAGTATTATAAAACAGAAATGTTTGCACCGCCAGTATCTTTTAGCCCAAAATGGGGGAAAAGGGGCGGACTACAAGAAATGTTTTATGAGTGAGTTGTCTTGCGTCTGTTTTGCCTCCTCCGTGTCGGCAGTGCGGGGTGTTCAAATGTTGACAGGCCGAGATGAAAACCGACTGCTCGCAGAACGGGGCAGCTGGGAAATGTCTATTTAGTGTGAGGAATTTATTATTTGTGTGGCAGAACTGATCTACACGATGGCTCTCCGCGAGAATGAACGTGAACAATAAAGGATCATGGAATGCATACTTTGCACGGATTAGTTCTTAGCCGAATGATTATTTGTCCGGTATTACTACCTATTTGAATAGTTGCAGGTTTGGGGGTAGTTATGATAAGTATTTAGGAGGATATAATTTAGTTGAAGTATACCCGCATTTGCGTGGAAAGAGAAAGAGTGGAAAACCATTTTGGAAAAAAACAGCCCTTAGTATACCCGACCGAGGATCAAAACTCGATCTCACCGTAATCGGTGGTCTATTCTATTGCGAGAGTAGCGCTTTAAACCATGCAGCCACCGATGCGGGTGAAATGAGCTTGTACATAAAATTGTTTTATTTGTTTGTATTGTTTTAAAAAAAACCTCAAGATTTTGCGTGAAGTTCTAATTCTAATTGAAGGCTAGAACGAATTCATGAATCCAACAGCAAAAGTTTATTTAGGCCTAGCATATGCTGCTATTAATTTATATGTACAATTCGTTCACCCTGAAAGCTTCTCCCCATTTGCCTGAAATCGTGTCAGGATTATCCGGAATTTTTGGACCACTGTATTCGTTATAATGTAACATAAAATACAAAATAGAATCGTCTTCAAGACAAGGTTTATCATCAGCTTAAATATCCATGCAATTACGATTGTTATTTATTCGCAGGGGTATCCAAGTGATTTCCCATCAATCACACTTTGTTGTCGTTGACGGAAAGGCTAAGGGGGCGGCCAGACTGAGCAAGCGAGCGACTAAAATATAAAATAGAACACATTGGTTGTAATGAGAGCCGGTACAGTCTAGTTAACAGGCGTTAGGCAATATTACTGTATGTTGGTTCATTGAGTGCCAGGAAAACTTCACATTTTGACATTTTTATTAATATCGATAGGTTTAGCACACTTGCTACTAACGGCCTAGTTTAATTGGTAAGATCATAAACCATACTTATATGTATATGTAAAACTGACATGTTAAAATACTTCAATATTATCAAAGTAGGCCTTTACAAATAAGAATCACCATTAGTGTGGAGAGAGGATGAGAAAACCACAACAATAAATCACTTGTTAAAAAAACCCCCTCAGTTCACTGATCCAAGATTCGGAGCCTCCTCGTCAACAACTATCGAGAGCTATCTGCTAATCACGCGCTCGCTCGCTTGTCAGTCTGGCCGAACCCTAAGGCTCTAACCCCGTCAAGACACGTTGATAGTGGTTTTAGCATGAGGTTTTCTCACCTCTCGCCACGCTCATACTGGGGCATATTATCTCTATCACAACCGCCCCTACCTAAATTAAATCACTATAGCGTTTGTGTTAAACGTTCAGATAAAATATTCACAGTTATGATAATAAGCTGTCGGTAGCTATAGACGGATTTTGGGTGGAAGAACAGTTTAGAGAATTAAAACGTATTTCTTTTCAGCAAACATTGATAGCATTTTGTTACATTATTATTGTATAGGTAGCGATACACTATTCCTCCTTACAAAATCAGCCTATGGCGCGTACTAACACTAGAGCGTGGGATCCTCACAGATGGACGCGTAGATAAAGGCGCCATTTTCGTCTTGTCTGGTTTGACGGTGATGGTGAAATCAAGTTTATAATCTCGGTCATATGTACTGAGGTGTTCCCCTCCCGACCCCTAAATCGTTTCCTAGTATTCCTCTTCGTGAATGCGGGTACATTTCTTCTAAATTCTACTCTTCTCATCCTTACTCGAATAGTGTGTGTATCGGGATATCAGGACACGGGCCATGGGAACATTTGCTCAGAAGTGGTAGATCAAGAGGTGTCATATTCCCGTCTCTTGAGCGCAGCTCTGCTCATGACTAGACGCCAGTATGTTTGTGTCATCTGATTGGTCCCAGGCTATTTCACGGCTATTAACTGCCGCGGTGTTGACAAACGAAGGACTGATTGGTCCAGTACAGTCTTCTCTGACAAACTGTCCTGTCCTGTACCAATCATTGGTAGGGCTGGCGTCAGGTGTTGTAAAACAGAGATGATTGCTTTTATATTGGAGCGGTAACCATTAGACTACGGTACCTAGCTGACCTTGGAGGTCGGGGTTCGTGCCCCAGGTCCTCTGATCTAACATCCTCATCCTTTCCTCGTTGTGTAAGATACTTTTCTTCTGAAGTTAAAAACCCGATGGTTGGTTGGATATGATTTCTATCCATCCAGAGATGGGCATACTGGCTGGTTAGTGCCGCCTGCACCTTCTGGTATAAATCCCATTTACTAACAGAGTTCAGGTAGTGAGGTAGTTCCCCGTTGTCTTCCACACTGCATTTCTATGAGCGATCACGAAAGGGCCTACCAATTTTGCGGGGAAAGGGTATTTTCTCATACCTTACAGGTTTCTTTTACATTCTACAGACGATATGGGACCGACAGCTTTACTTCCACTCCGAAGGAAGTTGTGCTATGGTTTTTTTATTGCTCAAGATAAATTTATGGACCTAGGCTGGGTTTGAACCCTAAAACATCGGATCCTGATGCGAGCGCTCTACATCAAGAACACCGAAACATTATACACATTGTATTACTCGCAGTGGAGGACCCGCGGGCTAAACGTTAGGCTCGTCTGGTTTGACGACAAGTCGAATCCTGACCTTGTGTACCGAGTTATTTTTCTGAAATTATTTCCCACCCTCGCTATAGGCCTACGTTACTCCAAAAAATATAAATTAAATGAAAATTTAGCCCTCGTTATTTGGATTTAAAATAGTAATTTGAACTCGACCCATTTGCTTTTGAACAGCTTTTAGTCCAAAACGATTGTTCAACTATCCACTCGGGTGACCTGGCGGTCTAGGTGGTAAGGTGTCGGGCTTCTGTGCTGAGGGTCCGGGGTTCAATCCTCGGTCCCGACACACATTTATCTGATTGCCAAACCCTTCCTTCACCTCTGACAAGACGTGTATTAATCACAACTTGTGAATATGTGAGGAATGCCAGGTCTCCACCGTGGTTCGGATTCCACGCTAAACTGTAGGTCCTCCATTTCATCTCACAATCACCCTACCATTACACATTAGCGTAAGTAGCGTATAACCCGGACGGGTAGTAAGACGCGGTAATAATAATAATAATAATAATAAATACGTCAGCACTCAAATAACAATAGTTATTTCATTTTAAATATAGAAGAAACCATTTTAATTAAATCAAATAAACAAATGGATTAATTCAATATTCCAGGATTATTTTTATAGAATTTAATAGGTTTTTTTTTTAGAAAACAAATCAACTTATTAGTTTTAAGGCATATAGAAAATAGGCTTGTTCTCTTTTTGAATCGAACTATTCACAAGGTTATATGAAGGGGCAGTTGCACAGATTGAAGTACCTCGACTCGATTCCAGGGTGGTATAAATTAACCTATTACTTGTGTTTGCTTAAGACTAATTAATTATTGTTTGGGGTATTAAACGTGCACTTTATGAATTTGTTTTATTTAGCACCGCGTCTTACTACCCGTTCGGGCTATACGCTTAAGTACTAATCACGCTAAAGGGTTAGGAATTAGGAAGGGTGAATTTAGAGGAAGTGAACCGAGCTGGGTACTTTATGAACCGATTCACTATATAAGCACAGAAATTAATTAACTCTAGAGAAAACACAGCAACCAGTCCCCCGTACGTCACTTTATCAATGTGAAAAGGGAATTTCCGTTTTGTTGTCTTTTTCCGGGAACCCAACTAGTAGTAGTTTGAGTTCTATAACCGTTCTATTACTCAGAAATACCCCTACTGAGATTATCTGTTCTCTTTCGAGTACTTAAGATTGAGTGTTGCTGTTCTAGTTTAACTGTGTTGGTAAAAAATACACGTCACAACTCCCAAAACCAATCATTCCATAACTTGACGGAGCTATATATCTGCTTGTGTCTATAATACCGCTGTCCTGAGCTGCTGCCACTGCTCGGAACAAAATGAAACCACAGTACACATGCGGCGACGCCGCTCTACTTACTACCCGGCTCAACAACATCGGCCAGGTGGTTCGTCGCCTTTCCTTTCGAGGTGCCAATCATTTAATATTCAGCATAACCCTTTAACTTAGTCGGCTAATCATTTGTCTGGTCAATTAAGGGGGCTGTCCTTAAATTACCTAAGGCTTTTTTTCTCTCATGTTTTTCGATCTCCTCTCCCTCACGTAAGGGATCATAAGATTTTCCGTCCTAATCCTTAAGTATTTTTTTTACGATTTGGTAAATTAGATTATTTCAATAGTTTTTTTTTACCTCAGTGGTTTTTGGGGTAGAGTGCTCGCCTCAGGACCCGATGTTCGTGGGTTCAAACTCAGCTGGGGTCGACGGGTTTCTCTTGAGTTAACAAAAATAATAGCACAACTTCCTTCGGCATGGAAGTAAAGCCGTTGGTCCCATATAGATTGTGGCATGTAGAAGAACCCTGGAGTATGTGTGGAAATACCTTTCCCAGCAAAATTGGTGGGCTCCTTAGCTCTCGCTCATAGAAAATTCTAGTGTGCTGATATAATCAGTCGGTTCAAAAAGTGCACGTTAAATACCTCAAATAAATAGGCTAAATAATTATTTGTAGACATAAGGATTGGTAATAAAGCAAGTGGTATAACATTTTTATTAGTACTTTGATTGAAGTAAGCTTATATGAAATACAAATTAAATTTTATGATTAATATATATATTTTCTGACAAAAAAAAATTTGGTCTCACCATAAACATTGATAAAATATCTTTCGTAAGCTTGATTCTGAACCCCCCCCCCCTTTCCGTAAAATTAAGAAAATACTGTAACCTCCCTCCCCGCTTACTACAGAAAATAAAGATATATAATCTCTTTATATATATAAAACTATATAGGTGCAGTAGGAGTTGAGATATTCCTGTTATAACGTCTGAAAACAGGCAAAAATCAAATTTTCGGGAGATGAAAAAACCCAAAAAACCCAAAACTGTGTGTTTATACTTAATAATAGGTGATGTATTTTAGTTCCGGTAGGCCTACTTGTATTGAGATTGGTATTGGCTTTTTGCCATTTGTTGTATTGCTAAATAAGCTTTTTGATTTTTAGATTCTGAGTTCTATTCTTCTAAGTAATCTGTTTCAGAGGATCAATTTTGAGGTTATGTGTTTATATCTAGATCGCTAAGCTTTTGAGGTACCTAGTAAAAGTTGTATGGACTACCTGGTTTTATCGTGAAATGAATTATTATATGTAATCGAAAGAGTAAACCTCCACCAACACACTAACACTGTTATAAAACAGTTCAATCACTACACTGTTATAAAACAAACAAGATGTAAACAATTAACACCTGTTGCTTTTGTTATAACTGTACAGTGTTGCCAACTGTGGTACAGATAATAACTAATATTTCATTCAATTATAAGTAGAACCTTTTGTTTACATAGAATGCATGGTAATACTAATAGAAAAATTGTGAACCTTTTTGTTACATTGTTAGATAGCATTGGTAATATAAACTAATATTGTTCGAAAATCGGATATGAATTATGTTTTATATTTAAAAATAACTGTGTAAATATCTAATGAGTTTTTGGCTTGTTTCAAAAATTATAGTATTTTTTTACATTAAGTTCAAATTAGGTTAACTTGTAAAAAAAAAGGCTTTTCCATTACTAAATTAATAGGTGACCTGGCGGTCTTGGGGTAAGGTATCAGACTTCTGTGCTGGGGGGTCCGGAGTTCAATCCTCGGTCCCGGCACAGATTTATCTGATTGTCAAACCCTTCCTTCACCTCTGACAAGACGTGTATTAATCACAACTTGTGAATGTGTGGAATGCCAGGCCTACCACCGTGGTTCGGATCCCACGTTAAACTGTAGGTCCTCCATTTCATCTCACAATCACCCTACCATTACACATTAGCGTAATCCGAACAATTAATAAGACGCGGTGCTAATAATAATAATAATAATAATAATAATAATACATTATTCTCGCATATTCCTAATAAATAAACTACTTGGATGTTTGTGCTGCCTTCTTGAGCAGAGGATATTTTTGTTCTTCACTTCTTCAAGAATCTCCCTATCTGTCTGTGTCCCACCGTCGTTAAGTTAGTTTTAAAATGAGTAGAAACTAGGAAAAATTAACAATAGATAGGCTTCGAACTATCCAAATATTTCCCCCCTAAAATTAGAATTAAATGTTAGTTTTTTACTGTTGATTTAAATATCAATTTCATGTGGAATCAAGGTGTGTTCAAATTATATGGTTTTTCGAACTAACCAATGTCGAACTACCCAAATCTTACTGTACTCCATTCACTTATTATTATTGGAAGGGTTTTAAAAGTCCCCTTGAAATGGGAAATTGTTTTAAAAAGAACAAGTCAACGTGTTCCAGGACATCAGCAAAACAGTTCTAGTTTCCTCTCCCGTGCGTTACGTCGGCCCGCTGAGTGAACTCGACAACCTCTCGCTTGTTTACCGCAGCCGTCTGTGTAGAATAACTCTACTTTTCAACTTGATCGCGTTTCATTTTACTTAAGATATTTACACTGAGAGCACATTACAGTCAGTAAGTCCCAAGATCTGAGTCCACACGTATTTTGTGACTGAAACAAAAATCCTTAAAAATTGGGCTTTCATCTCACGGCCTTGTAATGCGCGTGTTCATTCCAATTCGCCGTGAGATGATCTGAGTAGGCAACTTCTATTGTATATCTGTAATGCGGGTAGCATACGCTTGAGGTGTCTCCCGTTCAATCCACAGAGCGTCCGCGCGCGCGCGCGCGCGTGTGTGTGACCCCGCCTATTTGAAGGGATATATCACCACACTGAGGTTTTTTTTATGAGAATGCGAGAATGAAGTTCAACCACATTATTAACGAGGCATAATTATCCTTAAATGTCACCTTAAATAAATGGTACGACACAATCTACATACGTTAGGATACTTTGTGACTAATATATTTTTTTTAAAACTATGTTTTCAATATAATACTCTGGAATTAACTTTTCCTCCTTTAAACAAGCACATTGTGTTATTTATAATATGAAACACTGGCCATTATTGAACATTAAAAAAAAATCAGTCAACAATTCTTTTTTTTTTTAATAAACCAAAGAAGCATACAATATTATTTATAAAATAAACTAATTTCCAGTTATCGATTGTGAACAATATCGTTATAGATATTTCCGAAATTTTTGAGTATTCAAAATTTATAATTAATAATCTACCCTTAGTATCAAAGCTTGAATAAATAATATTAGAACCATCCTCAAGATATGCCTCTGTAACATCTAAATATAAAGTTTTAACGAAATAAATCCAACCGAAGTCCCGGTATTGCCAGAGACACACACAGAAGAACAGGTAAAGGTCGGTACACAACTAGTTCTAAGATCCATTATCTGACTTCTGGGGCAAATGAAACGTCAACATTGATCAAAAATATCGAGGCCAAGAATTTGAACCGTCACAATACTTGCTATATACGAGAAATTAAAAACTACCACTTGCTTGAGGATGGCTTAAATCTATCCACAGTGTGGTCAGCCAGTCTTCCTATAAGAGGATGTTTGTACATTTCCTCTTAATTCTCCTTCTCACACTCTTCAATTGTCCTTGTGCACACACAAATAATATACCCAGACCCTCAACCTCCAGGTTAAAATGGTTTGCGCTCCTTTTCGCAGCTTGAGTCCTTCACCACTAGGATCGCTGTGGTTAGTCCTATCTTCACCCAGCAGCGACACTAGCGAAGCCCAGTGTTGAAGGACTCAAGCTGGCAAAAGGAGCGCAATAAAACCCCCGTAAGGTGGAGAGTCTGTTTCTTACTTGTCTGTGTCCTTGTGTTAAAACCAACAATCCATAACCGAGTAGGGAAACACACATTAAAGATGGCCGAGTATAAAGAGTAATGTGGACAACGCTTCCTTCCTCAGATCAGGGCTGACATGAGGATATATTTAGATAGGAGTGGAATTCATTCCAGTCAGTGTGGGGTGAACTAAAGAGGAGATAGGAGTGGCATTCATTCCAGTCAGTGTGGAGTGAATTAAAGAGGAGATAGGAGTGGCATTCATTCCAGTCAGTGTGGAGTGAATTAAGAGGAGATAGGAGTGGCATTCATTCCAGTCAGTGTGGAGTGAATTAAGAGGAGATAGGAGTGGCATTCATTCCAGTCCGTGTGTAGTGAACTAAAGAAAGAGCAAAGAACACGCAGTTTGAGGTTCGAACCATATATATATACTAATGAAGTGAAAAGGTAGCGAGACGTGATGATAAAACGAAAAGCTTTTTTACTTATTTTTCTATAATACATTTGCAAGGATTTTTTTTCATACCATAGTATCCGGAGAAGCTTTGTGTTAACCTTTCAGGCACCTTCAGACGAGGCCACTTAGTAGCGCCACTTTTTTTTTGTGGCTGGCTGTGAAACCCCCAAATTTATCTCCAGTGTTTGCAAACGGAAGAGCTGCTCGCCTGAAGGTGGCCTTAGATACCAACCCGAGACAAACATAGTCCGGAAAACCTACGTTACCAAACATATGTTTCACCCGCTCGATGGCCGCGTTGTCTTACGTGTTTCTTGGAGATTGAGGTTCGAATCTCGGTCGGGTGTAGAGGGTGGTTTTTACAAAATGGTTTTCCACTCTCCCTTCACACAAATTCGGGTCCACTACCTTTAAATATAACCTTCCTAATCCCTAAAAAAAAAACTAGCGTAATTAGTAAACAAACGTATAACCCGACCGGGTAGTAAGACGCGGTGCTAAAACAAAACACTTTTCAAACACGATTCGACTAGACAATGTGATTGAAAATGTATTTCCCTGTGTTTAAAGTTGACTCTTTACCTGCTGCATACACGAAGATATATTAATTAACTGGAACTTCCTCATTAAATAAGGTGTGGAAAAAGAATAACATCGACAACGAATCGTTTCTATAGATTCAAATATCAAAACAATGAATTATTACATTAAAACAGGTGACCTGGCGTTCTAAGGGTAAGGTGTCGAGCTTCTGTGCTAGGGAGTCCGGGGTTCAATCCTCGGTCCCGGCACAGATTCATCTGATCGCCAAACCCTTCCTTCACCTATGACAAGACGTGTATTAATCACAACTTGTGAATGTGGGGAATGCCAGGCCTCCCACCGTGGTTCGGATCCCACGTTAAACTGTAGGTCCTCCATTTCATCTCACAATCACCCTACCATTACACATTAGTGTAAGTGCGTGTAACCCGAACGGGTAGTAAGATGCGGTGCTAATAATAATAATAAAAAAACAAACTTGGTTGTCCGTTTGGCAAGTCCAACTTGTGCCAACATTCGCAGAATCCCGTCGCTCCGTTGAAACCGTGTACAATACATAATGTTACTGGGTTCGGTGGATGTTTTCAGCCCAGGTAGTAGCGGTCCGGGCGTGCGGCGGGCATGTCGCACGTGTTGTGTGGGATGGCAAGGGGGAGAGAGGGGGGTGGCGGTGGGACATATTTATTAGTTCCGGGGCCCGCCACCTGCCGCGCTTCTGTAGCAGGTGTGGCGGCGAGCGGACTAATGGGCTGTACCTCCCTTACTGCGATACCTACATCACACACACACACACACACACACACACACACACACACACACACACACACACACACACGCGCTAAGACACAACCT
>CABFWO010000480.1:34422-45209 GCA_902155825.1 Timema genevievae
CCCCCCCCCGGGCCCGTTTACCGCGTCTTACTACCAGGTCGGGCTATCGGCATATTTAGAGCCTACACTAATGAGGTAAGTGTAAGGCACTTATAATTGAGAGGGAATGTACACTATTTTGAGTGGAGGAATAGTGAGGAGTGTTGACATCTCGTCCGCTGTCCAGGAATGTAAAACAGAATATACAAAACAATAGTTTTACCGGTATATGCTCTATGAGTGTGAAACGTGGTCTCTTAGCTTATAAGATGAAAAGAATATAGGGTGTTCGAAAACAAGGTGTTTAGGAAGATATTTGCTCCAAAAAAGGGGGGACGAGACAACTGGGGATTGGAGGAGGCTACATAATGAGTTACATACCCTGTACTCGTCACAAGACATTGTCTCGTAGATTACGGTAGGCAGGACATGCAGCGCGAGGGGAAGAATCTAGAACATGCAAAACCCGATGGGAAGAGACCAGTGGGATGACTTAGACACATATAGGGGGAGGGGGGGTAGCATTAGAATGGACCTGAAAGAGCTACTTTAAATTTATATAAAAATTATTTATCTAAATATACACTGCTTAGTAGTCTATTAGTTTGTATCAGTCTTTTGATTTACTAAATTAATGAATTAAAATTTGTATGGGTGGTTAAATATTGTTAAAATACTTAGGTGACTTCCTCTTTCCGTTGGATCAGAAAATGCGTCTGTGGTCGAAAGAGGGATTAGGGTTTGGTGTTTTATGTTAAGCAGTTTAATTAATTTTAATTAGACTATATGTTAATCGAACGTCTGAGTTAAGCTCATACGAAATTTCAGCTCAATGGTTTTAGTGGTTTGAGTGAAATGGTAAAGTATATTTGTAGCACATGACTCAATGACAGAGTGATTACATAATAGTATAGGAGTAGATAAGTCCACGCAGATTTTAGTAATTTTCTGAACAAACATAAACTAGAAAGTAAGTTATTTTTATTTCCTTATTGTTTACGTCATTAATTTTTTTTGGATGATATAATCTCTATCATATAGTTATTCCCATTCGAAAAGTCGTGTTTAACATAAAAAAAATGTGCCATTTATGCTGTTTCAGAAAGTCAACCCATTTTGGAAAAACTTTTCTATGGCAAATTGTCTGAAAAATGAGAAGCTTATATTTATATTGTCTAACATAAAGTAAAGTAATTCAAATAAATATTTTAAAACGACATCTGACTTCTGGGCACAAGAAATTAATTTGGTACGTTTGGATTAGTGCACCAATGTTTTAACACACATACACACACACATACGCCATTATTTAAAGGAGTATTTTATGGAGGTGTGAGATTGCAAGCTACTTCTTTAACAGCCACAGTGATTCGTAGGTGGTTTTTAAATGTTTTATATGTAATGGTTGTGTGCATTATAATAAAATCAATAATAATACTATGGCTTATCTGGGCTACACCATTCGTAGCCCAGTATATAGTAATATTATCCAGTACTAATGTACTGTTGTACAGGGGACGTCCGAATGTACTAATAGTACATCCTTTCCGTGGAGGATGATAGTGAGTATGAGGGTGTGGAACCAGTGGAAACACTTAGACCTACTTAAGCCTAATTAACCAAGCCCTGGGGACTGTTGGGGTAATTCCTCTTTTGGGAAAAATAGCCAAGATACCAGCCTGGAATCGAACCCGCGACCACTGGGCTCGTAGCCAGATGCACTGACCACCAAACCACGGGGCCAGTTATTTAAATTAATATTTAACTAAAATACTTCTCGCGCATTCCCTTAGTACCGTCTTTTATGACTAATACTACAATATAGTACAATTAATATCATGTCTAGCTAATGGACCATCATTTTAACGTATGGCATGCTAAGGTAGAACACCTGTCAATGTTTATTGAGGTGAATCAATAGATAAAAAAAACCTCTGCCTGCATCGATAGCAGTGAGAAGGAAAACGTTAAAAAAATAATAATTTATGAATCTCGTTGGTTGGTACTTGGCATGTCCAATAAAATTTATTATTTTAAAAATACAATCCATCCTACCAATACTATGACATTTTAATATTGTTTTTTGTTAGTTCTGTTGTATTTGCAAGGGGATTTAACAGCCCGGCGTTCATTGTTTTGTTTTTTCCGTTGCACCTGGTACTTAGGGCTTGTAAAAAGCGTATACGTAAATTATAAAAACTGTTAAGGTCTTTAGGACACTTCTATTAAAATCAAGGTTATTATACTTCAATCATTATTGTAATTGACTACATAATTTATATTATTATTATTATAAGCACCGCGTCTTACTAACCGTTCGGGTTATACGCACTTACGCTAATGCGTAATGCTTAGGTTGATTGTGAGATGGAAATGTAGGACCTACAGTTTAACGTGTGATCCGAACCACGGTGGTAGGCCTGATATTCCTCACATTCACAAGTTGTGATAAATACACGTCTTGTCAGAGGTGAAGGAAGGGTTTGGCAATCAGATAAATCTGTGCCGGGACCGAGGATTGAACCCCGGACCCCTAGACCGCCAGGTCACCTACATACATTGGCTTTAGAACGTTGACAAACTTACAATTGAAAGACGTATTTCTTAAATTCTCATCGCATCACTTCATCGAACGAATATATAACATATTATTTAAATTCTAGTAATTTATATGAATTTCACTCCAGTACTTTTTCCAAGCACCGCGTCTTACTACCTGTACAGATTCAGTACTAGTTTTATTTCCCCGTTCAAGTTTTAAATTTGGACAACATAGCTTTAGTATGTTGGTAGTTGGGTTAGCAAATATAAATCTTGTAATTAAAATATATTTGGAAACAATCCCAGCACAGTAACATCAGCCCAGGAACATGTAATTGCAGTCAAATGGGGCAGGTGCAAACTACCCAATTAGACTAAACACTTTAATTGGCTATGTATGGAATAGTGTCAGCAGTTTTAATATATGCAACATTTTTGTTTTATTTATTTAATTACGTCCTTCTTAATGTTTCGAAAAAAATCCAACTAATATAGTCATTTCCACTACAAATAGACCTTGTTTTATTGTGGTCAGAGGCCCTGGCTGCTGACCTAGAGGCCCCGGGTTTGATTCTCAGCGCTTCTAGATTTTTCTTTGTAGCTGTGGGTCAACTCAGCGTCGTGAGCTACGAATTAGGAGCTACTCTAACAGAAAGGTAGTGGATCTGGCTTAGAAAACTGATATTAACGGCCCAAGGTTTTGATGTGCTGGACCACGTGATACCGTCTATTCACATATGGTTGGCATTATCTTCTCCAACAGGAGGTGGCCGCTCTGTCGGTATAACTTGTTTGCGGGCTGACACCATGGAGTTTAAAAAAATATATTTTTATAATAATTATTGTGTGTGCCGCAACAACATATTAAAACACAATACACAACTACTTCAGCCTCAATAATTCCTGCTGTCTTATATTCAAACATATGTTCATACGTCTTTCTCTTCTCCCCGAGCCAACCTTGCGGCTAACAAAGTATATGTTACATTTTTCTAGAGGTGTGAGACTGGTTATAGTAGAGGGAGGGGAAGAAGGCTCGTCAAGAGGAGATCTTTGGAAGTCGTTGGTAAGAAAATAAACATTTTAATATTTAAACATTATTTTAACGTGATTATCCCGTTTTGGCTGATGTGAAGCAAATCATTTGCTTATTCTCGTCTATTTATTATAATTATATTTAATTGATATCACATTTTATTGGAAAGGATATATAACGTGCGTTTTATGAACCTACTGATTACAAGTGCTACCACATGACTTACAAAATATCCTTGTTTTTGGTCTAACCCTAGAAAAGACACAACACCAAGTCCCCCAACCGTTAATTAAGCCAAGAATCGAGCTCGGGAACTTAAGTTTAGTAGGTGGACGTGTTGAAGAATGGAAAATATTTTTTTTATATATAAATTGCTTATCACTACCGTATGATTTCTTAATTTCGCGGATTTATTCCAGATGAGTGTGCTCCTTTTTATTTCTTGGTCCTGTAGAACTGTTTTTCTCTAATTTATAATTCATAAATTGAGATTCGTACGCGGTATATAGCACGGACTTAAAATAACTTGATTTAATGTTGTGTGTTTTATACTGGGCCGTGTGTATATTTATAACGTATGTATATATCGTAAATGATTCGCTTGAACCGAACATTCGAAAAATAGTAGTAATTTTTTTAAAAAAATACACTTTTCATCAAGACAAATTTAGAGCTATATGCAACGTTTAGTTTTTAATAAACTTTAATTATTCACTTCAACACCATTGATTTTTTTTAGCACTGCGTCTTACTACCCGCTCGGTTTATACGCTTATGTACTAATTACGTTAGTGGTTTTAGGGATTAGGAAGGTTATATTTAAAGGAAGTGTAACCGCATTCGCAAAGAGGGAGAGTGGAAAATCATTTAGGAAAAACCACCCTCAGTACACCCGACTGGGATAGAACCCCGATCTCCCTGTCATCGGCAGTCTAGTCTACTGCGAGAGAAGCGCCTTAGACCATGCAGTCACCGAAGCGGGTAATCATTGATGTTGACGGTTTAATTCAAGCGATAGGGGCGAGGAGGGTAGTTTAGAAGAAAATACACTCGAATGAGATCGGACCTCTTGAGTCACCAGCCTTTCAATATATTGATAGCCCGACATCTTAGACTGTGTAAACACCGGCGGGGGCTTAATATTATGTTATGTAATGTCTCATTAGCTCATTAGGTCTCGTTGGCCAGTGACGGAAAGTTCTAAGCTCTAATCCAGGTCGGGTGTTCTCTGCACACAAACGCTGGTACATATTTTTTAAATGATACCTTCCTCTTCCTTACCACGTTATCTTAATTAATATGTATATTTACAACCCGAAAGTGTAGAAAGACGCGGTGCAAAATAATAATAATAATATAATAATAATATTTGTGTTCAGCAATTTACTAAACTATAAAAAGTTGTATATTAGCCTTAAATGTTTAGTTCACAAACGACGTATTTTGGTGCACAATTTGTGTTTTAGCTACATAAATCCTCCAGGAAGTTGTGTTTTAGCCACATACATGCTCCAGGAAGTTATGTTTTAGCCACATACATGCTCCAGGAAGTTATGTTTTAGCTACATACATGCGCCAGGAAGTTGTGTTTTAGCCACATACATGCTCCAGGAAGTTATGTTTTAGCTACATACATGCGCCAGGAAGTTGTGTTTTAGCTACATGCACCAGGAAGTTGTGTTTTAGCCACATACATGTGCCAGGAAGTTGTGTTTTAGCTACATACATCCGCCAAGAAGTTGTGTTTTAGCTACATACATGCTCCAGGAAGTTGTGTCTAAGCCATATACATGCGCTAGAAAATTGTGTTTTAGCTACATACATGCGCTAGAAAATTGTATTTTAGCTACATACATGCGCTAGGAATTTGTGTTTTAGCTACATAAATGCTCCAGGAAGTTGTGTTTTAGCCACATACATCCGCCAGAAAGTTGTGTTTTAGCTACATACATGCTCAAGGAAGTTGTGTTTAAGCCATATACATGCGCTAGGAAATTTGTTTTTTTAGCTACATGCATGCGCCAGGAAGTTGTGTTTTAGCTACATACATCCGCCAGGAAGTTGTGTTTTAGCTACATACATGTGCCAAGAAGTTGTGTTTTAGCTACATACATGTGCCAGGAAGTTGTGTTTTAGCCACACACATCCGCCAGGAAGTTGTGTTTTAGCCACATACATGTGCCAGGAAGTTGTGTTTTAGCCACATACATGTGCCAGGAAGTTGTGTTTTAGCTACATACATGCTACAGGAAGTTGTTTTAGCTACATACATCCGCCAGGAAGTTGTGGTCACTCAGTAGATTTTTTTTGCTTCGTGCTACGCTATCTTTAGGGCATCACGTGAATTATATATTATATTGGTGGGAGTTTTTGTAAACAACCTGCATTATTAACATACCGCCGGCTTTTAAAGGGTGGGAAAGGGAGCCTTGTGCGTGGGTGGAAAAAAAAATCAAAATAAGTTCTCTCACCTTGTTGGTTTTAGAAGTTGCGTGATACGTTCTCACGCACATATGAACACATATGAGCCTACAAGGTGGATTAGCTCATTGCAATAACGATCTAAGAGACTTATATGGCATGGATTAAGATATGCGTGGACTGTAGAATCGATTATGACGTGATGATTTAATCGATTGTATTTATTGCTATAGCCTACTATACTGCAGGGTGTCCCAAATAAAACCGGCCTCAAACTTACAGTGTTTTCAAAGCCTGTGTTTGAAATTTGCGCCACTAGAGTTCCACTCTGTGACTAGAGCCCGCAATCGCCGCCATCAGAGATTATAGTGCCAACATTTGCGGATATAGGGCGTCATGTGGTCAGCACAACAAGCCTCTAATCTCAGTTTTCTAGACCGGAGATGCTACTTCTTTATTCAAGTAACTCATTTGTCCTCACAAGTCCTGAGTTTGACCCCGTTCTAGACCCACTTCTCCACAGGTAAATTCTGGAAGTGCCAGGAATCAAACCCGGGACCTCTGGATCTGTAGCCAAGAACTCTGACCACTTATACCCCAGAGTTGGTCTCACCGATTGGTAGAGGTTTATTTATTGAAACTGTGCACAGCGGCTGATAGCGCTCCTACCAAGAACAGACTGAGAGACTGTGTATGTGATCAGGTCAGTAGATAGCACCTTTAGCCAGAGTTTGATACAAGAACAGACTGAGAGAACTGTGTCTGTGATCAGGTCAGTGGATAGCACCTTTAGCCAGAGTTTGATACAAGAACAGATTGAGAGACTGTGTATGTGATCAGGTCAGTAGATAGCACCTTTAGCCAGAGTTTGATTCCAAACGTATTGGTCTAATAACCATAGTCCATTTTTCGTAGAAAGAGCATTTAAAAAAATGGTTTCTGTTGGTAATATCTATCAAAAGTGACATTTGTTCATTATACGAATGGACGTATGAACACTTGAAAGTAGATATATTAACCTTTCTAGCTTTATTACAGTGAAAGTAGATCTATTAATCTTTCTAGATTTCTTACAGTGAAAGTAGATCTATTAATCTTTCTAGCTTTCTTATATTGAAAATTTGGTCTGTTAATTTTTTTGTCCTTTACCCAGACGAATGTTATCATAGTATCTTAAAATTCACCCTTCTCTTAATTATTCCTTAGGCTAGAAACTTTACGTTGAGATAATTAGGGACGCGTTAGACTGATTCAGGAGATAAAAATTAGATTCCCTTCTGAGATAAATGGGGTTGGGTCGTTTCACAGTACGGTTTTACATTGTCTCTCGGCGAGATCTGGTGCATTTACGCTCCTCCTAGACTATTAACTGTAAACTAAATTATGCTCGAAACGTGCAATCGAATAAATCCTTCCAACCCCTGCCCACTGACTCAGTATCCTCGCGACCTCCCCCCCCCAACCCCTTTGTTTCTCTCTTCAAAAGTGCAATACCTTGGTGGATGCACACTGATGGATACTAGTTCATACCCAGACTAGATTAACTCTGTCAATATCCTCTGACGTCACATGGGTCTGCGTACCTCTCGACTGTTAGCAAACAGCACAAGGTCATAGTGGAACAAATATCTGCAGCTGACGTTTTCCATTAAATAGGTCGTGTGCTTCAGTCAGGACCGTCAAGGCTGAACCAGGAGGTTAGGGGTTCGATTCAAATGGACTCCACACAACTTTATTCCCAAATATTAGTCACCCAGTCTCCCTTCAGTAAGTCGCCACTGCAGTTATTTTAATCACCACCAGCAACACCATGAACTGTTTTCAGCCTGTGGCCGAATCAGTTTAGTAAAATGCCTCCATCTCCCTCTGTCCTACCACCATTATTCCTCCTGCACACTGTTCCACTCTTCTCCTCTCACTTGCACACTTTCTGTTACCTGATACTCCCCTCTCTTTCTTGGCCTCCCTACCTTCATATTCATCTCACGTGTAGACAACCTCCTGTGGTGTACCCTGGCTGGGGACTGAACCTGGATAGTATTTCTATCCCGGTCAAAGATGCTATAAGCTATTTTTTATTATGTTGTTTTTCCGAACCACTCGTATCTGGATTGATTTGTCCCCGATAGGGGTTTGAAAACAAACCCTCTAGAGACTTTCAAAGAGGGTAGTTAGACCATCGCTAAGGACAACCTCTCAACAGAAGGAATAAGAGATCACTCGGCTCTCAGGTGGTTACTGTACTACTTGTGTGTCTCAGGTGGTTACTGTACTACTCGTGTCTCTCAGGTGGTTACTGTACTACTCGTGTCTCTCTCAGGTGGTTACTGTACTACTCGTGTCTCTCAGGTGGTTACTGTACTACTCGTGTGTCTCTCAGGTGGTTACTGTACTACTCGTGTGTCTCTCAGGTGGTTACTGTACTACTCGTGTCTCTCAGGTGGTTACTGTACTACTCGTGTCTCTCTCAGGTGGTTACTCTACTACTCGTATGCAACCTTGTCACACTCCCTCCCCAAAGCCAAGATTGTTTACGCCAGTGTGAGGCTGACCTACCTACCTACCTCCTGTTCTCCTGGTCATCTTATTTGCATGGACCTGAAGAGGACGTCATGTATTCACTTTTCTCGTCCCTGTTAGCACCCCGAGGCCTATGTATTGTACATATTTGGACGAGAATAAACTTCCGGTTCACGGCGGCTAGACGATCAGACTGCGGCTGAAAAAATATAATAAGCTTGTGAGAAAAAATACCACGTGTTTCTTATTATTATAGAAATTTTGGCCTCAAGGATATCAACAAATAATTCCTGGTTGTTTGTATTTTTTATCGTATAAAAATATTCTCAGATTATTTCCTTATTTAATATTTTTATATCTGCAGCCATAGTAGAATTTTAGTAGTAAAAAGGTTCAACAAACAAACTTTTTTTGCAACCAATATTGATAGAATTTTATTATTAATATTATTTTATCGTTATTGATATTATCTATCAAAAGTAACAGCTGTATATCCCATGAATTGGCGTATGGCTATATTAAACTAGTTTTAGGAACTTTTGTAACTGCCAGGTACTGTTATTCCTCTTTTATATAGCTTTTTATTTTTAGCAGCGCGTCTTACTACCCGTCCGGGCTATACGCTTATGTACTAATTACACTAATGGATTTAGGGATTAGGAAGGCTATATTTAGAGGAAGTGTATCTGCATTTGCGTGGAAGGAAAGTGGAAAACAACTTTTGGAAAAAAATCCTCAGTACATCCGACCTAGATTCGAACCTCGATATCTCCGTTATCGGCAGTCTAGTCCACTGCGAGTGTGACGCCTTAGACCATGTGGTCACCGAAGCGGGTTTATATAGCTATCTTTGTTTCTGTTTTTATTTATTCACATCGGGTGGAAAATTGTCTTAATGTCAAACTCATTTAGTCTGGTTTGCCAGCGACGAGGAGGTCGGGGATCGAGTGCCGGCTGAATGTACTGCCCCCCCCNTCTCCCTCCATTCCGATGCAAGGGGTACCGAAATAAAATAATACAATTTTAAACATGTTAAGTGCTAAAAAAAAACCATGAATAATTAAGTCACTCCGAGAGATTGAGGCCAGAGTCAGAACAAATATGGAGGAGGCGGACAAATCAGGGAATTTAAAACTGCCAGGAACATCAGGGAAATGTCAGGGAATTTTGTAATCAGGTAAATATCACGGAATTTTGTTATTGATCAAGGAAATATCAGAGAATTTTGTAATTGATCAGGGAAATGCCATGGCATTTTGTAATTGATCAGGGAAATATCACGGAATTTTGTTATTGATCAGGGAAATGCCAGGGATTTGTAATTAATCAGGGAATTTTGTAATTGATCAGGGAAATATCGAGAATTTTGTAATTGATCAAGGAAATATCAGTGAATTTTGTAATTGATCAGGGAACTATCAGGGAATTTTGTAATTGATCAGGGAAATTGGTGCGTTTGATTGTCTAGGAAAGATAAATGTATTTATTGCATCCATTAAATTATTATTTAAATCTAGATACATATGAATTTACTTTTACGTGCATTTCAAACAATAACTATTTATAACAAATAGAGTGATTTGATTATTTTAACATCTCTCTAAATCCCGACATGGGTTTTAGTCAGGGAAATTTGAATTTTGATTCAGGGACGTTGTTTTTTATGTTTAATCTTTTATATTGCTTTTTATCTTTTAAAAATACCAATGCCCGATGAATACATATTAAAAAGAACTTTCAAACTATAATTTTTTTTTGTAAACTTGTCTATACACATATTTTAAAATAAATTTATAAAAACATATTTGGGCTGGAAAAGGTTAAACGTACTAAAAAATTTTCATAACATTTTTCCATAACGCCTTTTCCCCAACTGATTTGGATATTATTTTTTGTATGCATGTGTGTGTGTTTTACTATTCGTCCGGTCTATCCATATTCCGACTATGACATGTTCTATATGCTTGTAACTTGTCTCCTCAGCTGAGAGATGTTTCATCGTCCTAAAAGTCAACTGAATCCAAGCGACACATAATATCGGTGTTGATTAATATTCCGAGTGATATCTGAAGCACCGATGCACCATCTTGTGGACCAATATGTGGTATACCGGCTGTGGTTGTACACCCCTGGAATGAGACTTGACGTAGCACTGACTACTACTCTAGCTGGTGTAATGGGGATATAAAACTAGCCAATATCCTGCGTCATGTGTGGACACACGGTACCTAGTAGTCCACCAAGACTCGCTGGTCACAGCTGGACCAGACGATGATATGAGTATTGATAT
>CABFWO010000480.1:45761-79307 GCA_902155825.1 Timema genevievae
TTGAGGTAAAGAGGAGCTTAGGAAGGAGGAGGATTCAAATATTGGATGACTTGAAGGGAAGAGGAAAATTCTGGGAGCTGAAGGAGGCAGAGGACAGGGTGCATTGGTGGTCTAAGTTCACTGGCAAAAGGGATGTACCTGTCGTAAGACAGAACACATAATAATAATAATAATTTTGTAAATTGTCTTAAAACCCTCTTTATCGTGCCTATAATTATGTAGCATGTGTTATGTTAGGATATTTAAAAAACCATATACATCTGTCACTGATATGACTAATATTTTTTGTGATACACAGGTTTTAAACCTATTCTCACTTTTTAACACAGACTTATTGTATTACAAGAACGTTTAAACCATTACTACAACATGATGGTTTGGTAAATAAATGGTGACCTGGTGGTCTAGGGCTAGGGTGTCAGGCTTCTGTGCTGGGGGTTCGGGGTTCAATCTTCGGTCCCGGCACAGATTACATGATTGCCAAACCCTTCCTTCACTTCTGACAAGACGTGTATTAATCACAACTTGTGAATGTGAGGAAAGCCAGGCTTCCACCGTGGTTCGGATCCCACGTTAAACTGTAGGTCCTCCATTTCATCTCACAATCACCCTACCATTACACATTAGCGTAAGCGCGTATAACCCGAACGGGTAGTAAGACGCGGTGCTAATAATAATAATAATAATAATAATAATAATAATAATAATAAATAAATAATTTCAAAATGTCAGAATTAAAACTGTAATCATTTGTTTTTATGTTTTAAGTTCCTACCACACATGAGTTCATGTAAAGGCTAAGAGAATAAAAAGTAAAACAAAAAAAACCACTTGCTAGTCCCTCAGGGCCATGTTTTGAGACCAGTTGTGTCATGAACAGTACGATGCAAAGGAAGGAAGGAAGGAGGTAAGGAGAGGGAGTTATATTGGAAAAACATTTGCTATCGGAGGTTGCGTCTGTTGCGTACCTACAGAATTTTCAAAAGACGCTCTTAATGTGTATCAAGGTATAGTTACTTTCTTTAGAAACTAGTCCGTATAGTCGGGGCGTAAAGACACTGCACATTAGAACAGGTTTGCAGTTCTTGGTAATAGTTGAACTTGATACAGCCGTTATCGTGCACGTGAATATAGGCTTATGTAATTACTCGCTTTGCTCGTTGGGGACTCCGCCCCCAAACCTCCGGTGAGTTTTCTTTGCAAGTGGATGTAAACTAATGTAATTCCAGCGTTGTTTTGAACGTAACAACTTAAAAGTTACCGGTATTTTATTGTATATACCGCACCCACTTTAAAGTTGCTCCGCCATTTTGAATTTTTTCGGAGGTTAAAAATTAAAATTTTTAATTTTTTAGAATTTTACCGTAGGTTACAGGCTAGAAGCTATAAGTTTGCCAAATTTCAAGTTTCTAGCTCATCTGGAAGTGGATAAACATTAATGTCAGTGAGTGAGATGAGTCAGCCATGTGGCTTTATATATAATAATATTAATAGCATGCGGAATGCACACAGCGAGATGAAGGTAACACAACTTCACGAACAATTGTTGGTTAAAATAGATTTTACCCGTTACTTAAGTTGACCATCCATCCCATTTTGAAAGTCACCTCCCATTTTTTTTTTTTTTACAAGTCTGGACATTACATGGTGTGAATCATTGAAACTTCGGTATTTTACAATATTTCTCTTTCTGAGTTTATGAAAACATAACAATTATACGATATTTTCGGTTACGAAAGTATTATTTTCACTTGTTATTATTTTATCATTGTAGTTATTCAATTATCTCTCTAATCTAAGACAAGTGCACTTCCTCTAAAACTACCCTACTATCTCTAACCATTATATTTAGCCTTTATTTTTTTAGGGTTGGTGTTATAATATAATATAATATTTTGCTTCTGTGATACATCACTCGTAGTCCAGTAGTGTAAATATTATCCAGTACTAATGTACCGTTGTTCAGGAGACGCCCGAATGTACTTTCCGTGGAGGATCTTTACATGTCTTGATGAGATGAGGTGATGGTGATAGTGAGTATGGGGGTGTATAACCAGTGGAAACACACCTAACTTAAGCCTAACTAACCTAACCCTGGTGACTGTTGGGGTAGTTCTCCTTTCGGGAAAATACCGAAGGTACCAGCTGGGAATAGAACCCGGTATCCCCAGGCTCGTAGCCAGGTGCACTGAACACTACACCACGGCGCCAGTTTAGGGTTAGTAGTAAAACGTACCGATAAAAACTTGTATATTTGTACTTTCAAAGAATGTGTTGCTACTTTGGAGCCCCCCTGTGAAAAGACCCGGTTCCATCTCCCCTCGCTTACAGAATCTCTAATATGAACGACTTACGGCGTCCACAGCAGCGTCTCGACGATAGGGACGGTCTGTATTAGGGCGAAGGGCTCGTGTCTGGTCTGCCAAGGAACACGTGCTATAAACGATACAGGTTGAATCTGGACGTTTCTCAGTACATCATCGCATGATAGTTCATTTGGGACTTGTGGAAGTTCCTCAGTACATCATCGCATGATAGTTCATTTGGGACTTGTGGACGTTCCTCAGTACATGATAGTTCATTTGGGACTTGTGGAGGTTCCTCAATACATGATAGTTCATTTGGGACTTGTGGAAGTTTGCCTGATACTTTTTATAGTTATTTGATCTGATTCTATTCTGTTTTCTACACAGCACGTCTTACTCCATCAGGGCTATTCGCGTATTGACACCTTTCAGTGTTGGGAAAGGGACGAGGAAAGTATAGTTTAAATTAAATGTACCCGAATTTGCATCGTTGGAAACATAATAATTTAGAGTAAGTGTATTACCATTTGCGTGGACGGGAAGGGGAAACTATTTAGGGTTAAAAAGCACACCCGGAGGGGATTCAAACTGTGACCTTCAGGTCTCCTGCAAACTAGACGAGCCTGGTGCCTTTGTACGATTTACAGTTTGTGTCAATTTCAACAGCTTAAGTATAAATATTAGTTTAGTTAATATTTCACACTTAATAGTTCATGAATACATAAAATTTTATCTTTTGACGTCACACAATGTTAAACAATTCGTACACATAATATACATTCTGGTGAGATTCTTTGTTCCATGTGTGGTTACTTGTTACGATGTTACGTTTTATCTTCATGGGAACATATTAATAAACGTTTTATTTCGATACTTGTACAAACTTTTTATTTCCTAGATTTAATTAAATGAATGACTTCAGAAACTTTATCTATATTAATAAAATGATGAATTTGTTTGTCTCTCATGATATCTGCCTCACACAGAGGACTGACATTTTAAAATTAGTAGCCCCTGTGTACAAACATGTGCACCTAGAAGCAGGAATTTTAAATTTAGGATTAGATTTTTTAAATTTATTAAAAACTGGGTTGGAAGAAATAAAATGAAGAGATGTCTATTTGAAGCAAAGAAAAACGCTGCCCGTGGTAACCTCGCAACGCCGAGTACTTATGCTAGTGTACTTATAAAATAGAATGAGAATAGTTAATTCTGATAAAGTAAAGCAGTCCCCACCCCCTACTCCCTGTTGAACCCTAATATCTCGAGTCAATCAGACGTGCTAATCTCTCGCCTACCCGCGGTGTTTTGTTGCAGCAGAAGTCGATGGAACCGAAGTTGATCAAGGAAGAGGTTCCAGACAGAGACCCAGGCGGCAAGGAACTTTCTAGGCCTAACCCCACCCCTCCGGGTCACACGGACTCTGGAGGTGCAAGGACCAGACACAAGGGTGAGTTACTTGTCTCACAAACACGACATTATTATAGTTGAACCCTTCTTTTCGAAATTTCATAAACATGCAATAAAGATTTGTCAAATTATACTACTATAAAGCCACATGGCTGACTCATTCACTGACATTAATGTTTACCCACTCCCAGATGAACTAGAAACTTGAAATTTGGCAAAATTATAGCTTATAGCCTATAACCGACGAAAAAATTTCAAAAAGTTAAAAATTTTAACCCCCGAAAAAAATTCAAAAAGGCTGAGCACCTTTAAAGTCGATGCGATGTATACAATAAAAAATACCGGTAACTTTAAGTTGTTATGTTCAAAACAACGCTGGAATTACATAAGTTTACATCCACTTGCAAAGAAAACTCACTGGGGGGTTCGGAGGCGGAGCCCCCAAGGAGCAAAGCGAGTCTAATATACAAGTGTTCCCGGGTTAAACGGCTAAACTTTGGGAAATGGTAGTGGATCAAAAAACTAACTCAAAATTTATTTTGGGAATTTGCCAGTTTTAGCTTCCTTTTCGCGCAAACATCAAAAATCTAAATAAAAACAATAAATTAGGTGTTCAATAAAATATGTTATATATTTTGTTCAAATTGACTTCCTCCAGGCCGGAGACAGGCATAGCACCTGTCAATGACAGAACGAGTGGCTGACCGACATTACACCTATCAATGACAGAACAATTGGCTGACCGACATTACACCTATCAATGACAGAACGAGTGGCTGACCGACATTGCACCTATCAATGACAGAACAAGTGGCTGACCGACATTACACCTATCAATGACAGAACAAGTGGCTGACCGACATTACACTTATCAATGACAGAACAAGTGGCTGACCGACATTACACCTATCAATGACAGAGCGAGTGGCTTATCGACATTACACCTATCAATGACAGAACGAGTGGCTGACCGACATTACACCTGTCAATGACAGAACGAGTGGCTGACCGACATTACATCTATCAATGACAGAACAATTGGCTGACCGACATTACACCTGTCAATGACAGAACAAGTTGCTGACCGACATTACACCTATCAATGACAGAACAAGTGGCTGACCGACATTACACTTATCAATGACAGAACAAGTGGCTGACCGACAGACCGACATTGCACCTATCAATGACAGAACGAGTGGCTGACCGACATTACACCTATCAATGACAGAACGAGTGGCTGACCGACATTGCGTGACTGTTGTTTCTTCACGTTATCCTTTTGTCGGAATGAATGAAGGTCATTAACAGGCGCTTCATACACTTTTTTCATGAGAGCTCCAAAAAACACATCTAATGGCGTTAAATCAGGCGAACGGAGAGTCCAAGCCACAGGTCCAGGATGACCGATCAATATCTTCCAGGAAAATTAATATAAAGCCATTGCCGAGGACCTCTGCACAAAAACGTGTTTTTATTTGGTTTTGTCTTATTTACGTCGTAAAAAGGATGCTAAAACAAGAAAATCTCCAAAATACATTTTGAATTAGTTTTTGATCCATAACACTTCCCAAAGTTTAGCCGTTTCATCCGTGAACAACCTGTATATAAGGGTATCCAGCGACCTGGAAAACCTCGGAAACGGGGAAAAGTCAGGGAATTTCAGAACATTTCTGGAATTTCCACATAATTATTCGTTAAACTATTACACAACTTTAATTTACAATAATCCGAATAATATTTTTCTTCCATTTAATAGTCGTCGCGAATCTCTTTAAACACAGTTGAGCTTGCTGATTTCAATTCTCAAAACTAACACGCGATTCTAGGGTCATCTTTCCACCCCTCGCGGCGGGTCTTTTAGACAAAGAAGTGCCATGGCTAAGTGTTTGTGCGAGAATTCGGTCACGTCATTGGAAGAAGAAACTAAAGAACGTGTCTGACAACAATTTTAAACTGTACTGGTGTACTCAATATGATCTCACTGAAATCTAACTTAGATCGCTCCATGCAATGTTATCATCATTTACATTTAACACTCTTATAATAAATATATAATGGTTTTTGTATGATCAGGACTTAGCTTTCGACACTGCTTATGTCCTAAGTTTACTATTTCTTCTGTGAGTTATTGAAACACGTCTACTCGAGATCAACACATGGCAGAGAGTACTTCCCGCCTTACTTCCTATATTTCTCAGAGAACAAGCCTTGCCAACGCGTATGCGCGATCACACGGAACTCAATTAATATAAAACACATGGCCTTGACAAGGCCATCTGTTTTTATAGCGGGAGGAGCGCGAAAGTTTAAATTCAAACCGAGCCAATAGCTCGTGCTACAATGCACTGTGGTGACCTGGTGGTCTAGGGGGTAAGGTGTCAGACTTCTGTGCTGGGGGTCCGGAGTTCAATTCTTGGTTCCGGCACATACATGATTACCAAACCCTTCCTTCACCTCTGACAAGACGTGTATTAATCACAACTTGTGAATGTGTGGAATGCCAGACCTCCACCATGGTTCGGAAGGTTCGGATCCCACGTTAAACTGTAGGTCCTCTATTTCATCTCACAATCACCCTACCATTACACATTAGCGTAAGTGCGTACAACCTGAACGGGTAGTAAGACGCGGTAATAATAATGATGATGATAATGATGATAATAATAATAATAATACAATGCACTGAACATTATATAAAGCTTAAATTAACCCCTAAACAAAGGACAATAGTCTCTAGTGCTTACATAATATAATGTAAACGTTACAACAGTAGTGAATTGACCATTGCTTTAGACTGAAATTCTTTAACTCCGTCATGATGATACAATTTCAGATTATGTATCTGTCTAAAGATATTAAATTAAGTTGCGATCCTAATAAAATAATGTTTTTAACATATAGATTCCGGAAAATTTGTAAATTGGTTCTGGAAAACCTGAAAAAATCAGGGAATTTTAAAATATTGTTTAGCTGGACGCCCTTTATATTTTACCTTCTTTTTAAAAAAAATTAGACTGCTTTTAATGCTAACGTTCCCGAAAAAAAATTTCTCAATAGCATATAACATTTTTCTTTTACAAATTAATTCAATTATGTCTATATATGATATAAATATTTTCAAATGGTTAAAAAAACCTACAGTTTTTTTTGTGGTCTCTAAATCCCAATTCAAAAGTAAAAGTATCGTTAAAATTCAGACTTACCAATATTTTATCGGGACTAAATTTTACAAATGTCTCCCAATATAGAATGATAGATAAAATTAAGAAGGATATTTAAAAAATAATTGAAAGGAAGGAATTAAGTAAAGAAAGAAAAAGAAAATGGCATTATTTTTAGTGTTTTTTTTATATATCTCGTGTGGATCATTGATTTAAACCCCCATCCTCTACATTTTTTTAATTGATAAGGATCTTCTATAGACGAGGATGTGTCTGACTCTGGGAAAATGAAGTTGATAACCAATTTCCTTCTGACAATTTACTCAACACTATTTTCAGGCTATATTAGATTAAAATGACTGTTTTTACGTATAAAAATACGTGGGCTACTTGTGAAATATTAAGATGCAAAAATATCAAATATAATAAGTAAAACAAAACAGCTTTGCTTTTGTAAACAATAAAAACAAATCAAGTTTTAAAAACAGCAAAACCTTTCAATATTAAAAATCTAATAAAAAACGTAAGTTTAAATTGACCAACCAGAAATACGAAACGAAAAAGATCTAATTAATCATTTTTTAACACCGCTTCTTACTACCCGTTCGGGTTATACGCTTGTGTAATAATTACACTAATGAGTTAGGGATTATGAAGGTTATATTTAGAGGAAGTGTACCGCATTTGCGTGGAGTGAGAGTGGAAAACCATTTTGAGAAACCACCCTCAGTACACTTGACCGGGATTCGAACCCCGATATCCCTGTCCTAGGCAGTCCAGTCTAACACGAGAGAGGCGCCCTAGACAATGTGGCCACCGAAGCTGGTAATATTAATATTTATAGTTAATATATTTGTGATTCAAATTTGTGAGAAATACTTGAAGGTGTAAACTGGCAGTTACAATAAGTTCTAACACATGGTCTAACAATATCTTCACTTTTAAGGTAGAGTTGAGGAGAGCAGTTGAGAGAGAAGTGCACCCGCATTAGTTCGGAGAAGGGATTGGAAAAACCACAGTGATAAATCAAATATGATAAACCAACCTCCAATTGAACGTGTCTTAGATTTTAACCTCAACCTCCTCGTCGCCTTAGACCCTATGGCCACTAGTACAAGTGTGAAAACAGGTCAATTTGTACCTTTTAGTTTCAAAATCAATGTAGGTCTACTTTTATATTTAATCTTATATACATTTATTTTAGTGACATAGAAATTATATTGTACAAATAAAATATCTCGTATTGAGAAAAATATATTTTTTAACATTATATATCTAATACAAAAAAAAAAGGTTGTATAGATGCTTCGCAGAAATTAATTTTGACTATTTTTATCAAATAATGTTATTACTAATAATTCATGACAGTTAAAAAAAAAATTGAAAGTAATAATGTATGCGTCAATAGACTTTTTGTATGACTGATGAATTCAGTATTTTATAATTTTTTTTTGTTCGTAAAACACGTATACATGTGTTTTTTTTACATTAGCAAATAAAAAGATGAGCTGCACATTGTCAGCCATAAAAATAACAAACAAATAAATAATACCTCTCTACTACCTGCATTTTATTTTTTTACATAATTCATCACAATATTAAAATTTCAAATGTTGTAACGATGACAATAATTCTCACATGTATGTACATTTTGTAAACATCATGTACTTTTTTTAAAATCTACATCATGTTTTTGTGAGAGTACACCAACATTTTATGGGTTACAAATAATTAATGTGGGAGAACTGTTGAATAATATCAACTTGTATAGTAATCAAGTTTATATTCCGATGTGACGAATCACACAGAGATTGGTTGAAGTTTCTACATTATTATATTCAATTTACAACGAAAATTACGATATTAAACTCCAATTTCTATAAACATAGTTCAATATTGTTATTTAGTATATTTTAATAAACAAAAACGTTCACTAAAAACTCAACAGAGGGCTTTTTTTCAAACATTTAATAACCGGGGACATAAACCCCAGATTACGTCCACGCATTTATAGTAAATTAAACTATTTAAATTCTCCTCTTGCCATGATAAACAGTTAAAATCAATTTTAAAATAATTGTATGTTCTGAGAAAAAGACTACCCGCCTCGGTGGCCGCATGGTCTAAGGTGCTACTCTCGCAGTAAATTAGCCGGACGATGACGGGGAGATCAAGGTTTAAATCTCGGTTGGGTCCTAAATAGTTTTCCGCTCTACGACCACGCAAATGCGGGTATAATACCTCTAAAATGCTTCCTCCCTCATCCCTACCCCGCTAGAGTGATTGCTATAATATATGCGTATAACCTGAACAGGTCCGGTTCTAGGTGTTAACTAATGCGTTTTAAAATAAACAAGCCGTTACATATCTACTATAGGGGTCTATAGGTCTATAGGGGTGTGTCGGACTTCTGTGCTGGGGTCCGGGGTTCAATCCTTGGTCCCGGCACAGATTTTTATGATTGCCAAACCCTTCCTTCACCTCTGACAAGACGTGTATTAATCACAACTTGTGAATGTGTGGAGTGCCAGGCCTCCACCGTGGTTCGGATCCCACGTTAAACTGTAGGTCCTCCATTTCATCTCACAATCACCCTACCATTACACATTAGCGTAAGTGCGTACAACCCGAACGGGTAGTAAGACGCGGTGCTAGTAATAATAATATTATTATTATTATTATTAATAATAATAATAATTCTCATTTAATTTTTACTGTCCTCCTACAATTACTGTTTTCCTATTTTACATCGCAATCAGAAAATGGGCAGATTCTATTAAAACAAAGCAAACCCGTACTGAAAATTATTTACACCTGGATTCCGTATTATACGGCCCGGAATGTCGTCACTTTAGGCCGGATAATCGTGACTCCAGGTACTTACTAGATAAATATTTCTTACTAAAGCTTTTCATCAACCAACATTCCTTAAATAGGGGCTTTTCCCCGAGCAAGCCACTGATAAGTTTTATTTATTTTGCCCAAAAACGCTCTTTTTTTTTTTGTTCAAATTATAAAAATACGGATTTTAACTCACCCACCTTAAAATATTGGGTCCTATATGACCCAACCCTGGACGCAATATTACTCTGGAGATTTCAGGTATCTTAAATCAAAAGTACCAGGTTCGATATTCGTGTTCAAGGGCTATTTTTTAATATTATTTTATACGTAGGGTATGTGTTTTTCTTACACAAGAAAACGGGGAAAAAATAGATTTTTCTTCTCTTTTTTTGTTAAGAATACGAAGAATGCTGACATGTGTGTTTTAATGATGCCACCCTCCATTTTTTTTATCGTGGTATCTGTCCTGACGTACGCAGACACAAGTGACTTGCATTATTATCCCACGACTCCAACCAAACCTTCCGTTCCTCCACCACTGGTCTTATCTGCACCTTGCAAACCAACCTCTCTCCAATTGATTGGTCGACTCACTGCAACACCGAGACAAGTACAAACATTCTCTCGAGTGGGGATAAAAGTATATTTATGAAGCCTAACGTCACTTTAGAAGGTTTGAAACTTCGACTTTGCTTCGCAAAATAAAAAAGTCTTCAATAAAATTAATGGCAGTTGAATTACTAAATATATATTATATTTTTGTCTTTTTGATTTGTTTTATATAGTACACTCAATTTACCTCACCTTACTACCCGTCCGTGTTATACGCTGGAGGCAGTCTTACCTGGACTGTATAAACAAGGGGTGGGGAACCTTTTGACACTGAAAGCCCATATATGACTTCACGGATTCCTTACTAGGCCTCATGTACAGTAGGCTACATATATATATTATCGCTGCTCCGCCCAACCCATGGGCCCACGTGTCAGGATGACTTAGTAGGATGGATTAGGCTGCGGTAAAATAATTTTGGGGCTCGTTATGATCTTGTTTATTACAATAGTTTAGTTATTGTTGAGGGTGTATAAATGTGATGTAGGTTTTAGAACAGGTTGAAAGAGTTTGGACAAAAAATTCCTCGTTCTGTCAGTGTCCCTACTTAGCAGTTCTGCGCCCTGTCCTATCTTCGTTGTTATAACTTTGACTAGTGTAGAACACACGGCTGCTCGACTATGCGCGGTTTTTATACAACTCAAACTTTCAAGATGGTTTAGGGCGCCCTCCTCCGTACTGAACAGGGACTCAAGTTGTGGGATATTCTCGTCACAAGTTTCTTTAACTCGGCAGCTGAGTACATTCTCCCCACAAGTTACTGTAACTCGGCAGCTGAGTACATTCTCCCCACAAGTTACTGTAACTAGGCAGCTGAGTACATTCTCCCCACAAGTTACTGTAACTCGGCAACCGAGTACATTCTCCCCACAAGTTACTGTAACTCGGCAGCTGAGTACATTCTCCCCACAAGTTACTGTAACTCGGCAACCGAGTACATTCTCCCCTCAAGTTACTGTAACTCGGCAGCTGAGTACATTCTTCCCACAAGTTACTGTAACTAGGCAGCTGAGTACATTCTCCCCACAAGTTACTGTAATTCGGCAGATGAGTACATTCTTCCCACAAGTTACTGTAACTCGGCAACCGAGTACATTCTCCCCACAAGTTACTGTAACTAGGCAGCTGAGTACATTCTCCCCACAAGTTACTGTAACTCGGCAACCGAGTACATTCTCCCCACAAGTTACTGTAATTCGGCAGCTGAGTATGTAAAGCACTTCGAAGTAGCCCCCTAACAACTGGCTTCCTTCCCGCCTCAACCTACCTTTTTTTTGATAAAGGTCTAAAGCATACGGTTATATACCACTAGAAGGGGGGTGTTTTCAACTGAGTTAATGTTTATATCAATACTCTGTGTTGTGCTAATTGGCAAAACAATCTCTGTTCTAATAACATGTCTTGATGCACGTGTATAGCTACTAATGTGAATCAATTGACAGTAACGATTACTTTGGCTTATGTCATCCTTACATGCTTTTGATTATTAATGTCTGCAAGCCATGATATTATTAATATACTATTTTAAGTTAAATTGTAAGACGTGTGTTCATTACACGGATATTTAATACCCTAATCAGAGAAGTAGATAATAATGAAATAATGAAGCTAGGTAAATTAATGGGGTTGATTATAGGCTGTAGGGATTTATAGGCTTAGTATGGATGCAATACATTTATTCTTTTCTTAAATTGACAAAAATCTTAAAATAAAAAATAATCGTGCAAAAAACTTTGACTAAACTAATTATCAATCTCAAATAATCAATATTTCTAATAATGTTCATGTTTATTTGGTAAGGAGTAATAATAATTGATAGTAAGGTTGTATCTTCTTTTTTATTCCCTTCTTCTTATTTAAAATACTACTTTTATTCTACGTTGATGAAATGTTTCGGTGATTTTTCACCATCTTCAAGTCTGAGGAAAATAAATTTGATTTCAAATCAGTGTATAAAAATATGTTATAAAATTGTGAATTTAAAGAATTAAACATTAGAAACAATTTTAGAAATCAGTCCCTCATTGACACAATTAGAAAGCTGCCTCAACACGTCACACTAAAAGAATAGTCCCTCCGTCCCAACTTAAATCAATTCAAACTATAATCAAGAGGAATAACACCGTAATTTCACCTGCCTCATCTTATAACAATATCACAATAATATATCTATCTATATTTACTCATCATACAAATAGCACATTAGCAACACTACCCATTCTATCAATTGTTAAATTTTATTTCTTCATATTGGTAACTTTATAGTCGTTTTGTTGCTCATCTCACTAGATAAAATTTTCACAACTTTCCAATAGTTAGAGATAGGGTAAAATAGTTAAATAGTAAAATAATTTTCAGTTTTTTAGCATTAATAATTAATGGAAATTTAGCGTTTCGTGGCATAATTTAGCATTTTGTAGCAAAATAGGTAAAAATGTATTTCGTCAATGTTTTTAGGGCCTATACAATAGATTTATGATAAAAGCAACGACTAACGGAATGTGGCGATTAGCCAGAGGGGCTGTGGAAAGCACAGGATGCAAGTAAAACCCGAGCTGAAGCACACAGACGAGTGAAACTCAATGATTTTTTAATCACTTATTTCCGCTGAAAAACATCGTTTTATAGAAATTCTCAGAATTTTATTTAAATGCACAGCATTTTCAGGGAATTCGCGTCTATTTCTCTAAATAGAATAATTTAGCTTAAATACTCTCAAAATCACTTTTTTCGCGTTAATTCGCGAAATAAAAATCGCTTTAAACACTTTCAAATGCCATGAAACGCAAAGAAAACTTATAAATACCCTATTTTCGACCCTTTTTTTCCTTTTCGCGTTTTTCGTAAAAGCGAATTTACCCTATCTCTACCAATAGTATGAAGTAAAATCAATCATCTTTTATACAAATAAGGTATTTATAAGCTTGTTAATTTAAATGATTATCTAATTAATATTTCGTTTATCACATTATAGTTTCTTATACATATCTCTATTTCTAATGTTTAATTTTTTTAATTAATAATTTTATAACATATTTTCATACACTAATTTGAAATAAAATTTATTTTCCCCAGACTTGAAGATGGTGAAAAATCACCGAAACATGTCATCAACGTAGAAGAAAAGTAGTATTTTAAATAAGGAGAAGGGAATAAACAAAAAGATTCAACCTTTCTATCAATCAAATAATCAAATTGAATTAATTTTTAAAAAAGTTTCATTTACTGTAACTTTATTTTCAAAACTGTTTTATTTAAGTAAGTAAAATTTTATTGTTTGAAAAAAAAAAATTGGTGCCCTTATTAATCGAAACTAGACCTGTTTAAAAATCTTATTGGATATAATTGAATTTAAAAAAAAAAATCTAAATTGAATCAAATAAACTAAGTCCACGATGTATTTTACTAATAAGTGCTAAATACATTCACGAGGGACGAAAAAAATAATATAATTTGACTTTTTATTTCCAATTGAACTCGTAAATTCTGTTTATCCAGCGTCAGGGGCTCTACATTATTAATTGAGGTTCTTAAACTGCTCTTCT
This sequence comes from Timema genevievae, assembly GCA_902155825.1. Taxonomy (NCBI): domain Eukaryota; kingdom Metazoa; phylum Arthropoda; class Insecta; order Phasmatodea; family Timematidae; genus Timema; species Timema genevievae. The sequence continues at coordinate 59,643 of CABFWO010000480.1, forward strand.
AAAAACGCTCTCGTTTATTTTTGCAAGTTTCTTAACTCCCTCCCCCTTTCCCAAGTAGAAGCCAATGGGGCAAGTGAGATTAGGGTTTTTAACAAGTTTTAGGTAAAATAACTTAAGAGCTATTTAAGTATAAAATGGTGCGAACCACTTTCTTTCCTTTTTTTTTTTTTGCTCTGTATTTTCCGAGATTGGAACACTTTCTTTATTTTTATCATCGTGAAAATTGCATTACCTAATCTTTTTAATGTTATTTTTTTAGCTTTTTTTATTGTGAGCCCCCCCGCCCTTTTTTTTCCCCCAAGATAAAAATAATCATATTGAAAGCGATGGGGATTATCAAAGTAATTTGGAGTCCTTCCATTAATGCTGCCTTTTTGTCTTATATAACAAGGAAGGACTAGCTGGAAGAAGTCAAGGCGAAAAGACGGGCTCTAGTGCTCGCTCGGCTTGGAAATACTCGACAGACTCTCGTGTTAGACTGTGTTCATCAGCATCAGGGGACACTGCTATAATTGTTATATATACATTATAAATAAAATAGATGGATTATATAAATATATAATATAAATAAAATAGAAGGATTATATAAATATATATTATATAAATAAAATAGAAGGATTATATAAATATATATCATATAAATAAAAGAGTATATATACATCTAAATAAAAGATTATATAAATATATATCTTATAAATAAAACCGCATCTATCATATAAATAAAATATTATATAAATATAAATCATATAAATAAAAGAGTATATATATCATATTTAAATAAAAGAGTATAAATACATATATATAATAAATGAGCATATGTATATAAATCATATATATATATATAAATCATATAAATAAAATTGTAGATATATCATATAAATAAAAGAGTGGTTATTCTTTTGTTCCAGTACTAGCTTATATTAACTGAATGTATTCGACCTAAGACAACTTGATTATAAAGGTAAAGTTGAAAAAATGTGCCAGCCTTTGCTAGGAAATAGGGGTGGAAAGGGACATTGTGGAAATAAAAACACCCTCAATAATAATTGCACTTATTTGGGTATAGAACCCTGACCTGCTGGTTCATAGCTAGCTATACTACCTCTATTACCAGCCTTAGCATTGATAGGTGTTTTTAGCTGACTGGTCTGCTGAGATGACAAGGAGATTGTGGTTCGAATCTCGGTCGGGTCTACTGAGGGTGGTTTTTCCTAAACGGTTTCCCACTCTGCTTCCATGCAAATGCGGGTACACTTCCTTCAAATCCTACCTCCCTCACCCATATCCCAGAAGTACGTAGAGAGTGTATGTTTTTGAACCGGTTTGATCCAAAATGTAATAATTTCCTCTAATGACTGTGACGAGATAAATCATGTTATTATCGTTTTGATTGGTTGGTCTACTACACGAAGCACCGTCAAATTGGGATAGCTTTAAATTAAAATAACCCCGATTTGGTGGCCGCATGGTCTAAGGCGCTACTGTTGCAATATACTGGACTGCCTAATGCGGGGAGATCGGGGTTCGATCCCGGTCGAGTGTACTGAGGGTGGTTTTCCCTAAATGGTTTTACACTGTCCCTCTACGCAAATGAGGATACACTTTATCTCCAATTCAACTTCCCTAATCCCTAACACATAAGTGTTATTAGTAGGCCTAAATAGGCGTATAACTCGAATGAGCGGTAAGAAACGATGCCAAAAGGAGATATTAAAATATGCCATATGCAGCCACTGATTGAAAAGATCACTAAACCCCGTCTGATCAATCTAAATGACACAATTTGACTCCAAAGTGGCGGCAGGTTAGTTTGATTTAAGCCATGTGGTGTATCTATGGCATTGATTAACAATAACACGATCCCAAACGAGAGATAACTACCTAGCGTATGATAACAACCAATCAAAACAATAATAACATGATTTATCTTGTCACAGTCATTAGAGGAAATTATTACATTTTGGATAACACCGGTTCAAAAACATACTTTCTCTATGTATCCCTATATACAGTCTAAAGTACATATTAATGGCCACTGAATTATTATAGGCTTAAAAATTAGAGCGTGTTCTATTCCATGCTGTTATATCTTTATCAAGTCTATTAGACGTCCGAATAACAAATTAAACTATGTCAGGGTCTTGTATACATTCCATAGTAGAGTCGCGGTTATCCGGTCCTCCGTATTTTCCGGCCCGGTTCTCAATGTTAGCAAGTGCGTTTTAAAATAAACAAACAGGTAAATATCCACTATAAAACATTTACTGAATTTATAATGTACTCCATTTGACGATCTATTTTCACTTGTCCTTGCTTTGTAGCTGATGTTCAATTTCTGAAATAAACTACTGTATAGTAAAGATTTAAAAAATTTATATCTCGTTTAGGTGATCTGGTGGTCTAGGGGTGTGTCGGACTTCTGTGCTGGGGGTCCGGGGTTCAATCCTCGGTCCCTAGCACAGATTTATCTGATTACCAAACCCTTCCTTCACCTCTGACAAGACGTGTATTAATCACAACTTGTGAATGTGAGGAATGCCAAGGCCTCCACCGTGGTTCGGATCTCACGTTAAACTGTAAGTCCTACATTTCATCTCACAATCACCCTACCATTACACATTAGCGTAAGTGTGTATAACTCGATCGGGTAGTAAGACGCGGTGCTAATAATAATAATAATAATGATAATAATAATTATTATTATTAATAATAATAATTATTACTATTATTATTAATAATAATAATAATTATTATTATTATTAATAATAATAATTATAATAAAAATATTGATGAAGAATGACCCTGGGCATGGGACGACTCTTCTGGATAGCTCAGTGGTCGGATCATTGGCGTACTGAACCAAGGGTCCCGGATTCGATTTCCGTGTCCGGATGTAATTTTTCTATTTAAAGAATATGACATTTAGATACGGCTGTAACCGTAACTAACAAATATAATAGCTTGGATATTTAATCCATAAAAAAAAGACATCGTTATAACCAAAACAGCCCAGAAAAAAAACCCCAAACCGGCGCAAACTAGTTTCTTTCTCAGACAAATCTATCTTCGACAAAATAAGGTAACAAAATTCAAGGACCAGTTCTGTCCGAATAAGGGAGCACTTTAGCCATCTTCTTAACCTAACAGACAAATGTATGTTTAAATAAAAAAATAGTGTATATTATAAGGACTAAATTAGTCCAGAGAAATTGGTAAGTATCGAGAGAGATGGAGTGTGTGGAGTGTCTTAAGAGCCCGTCTAACCTCTGGATTTCTGTCTAAAGATATTCCAGTGGAGCGTCTTAAGAGCTCTTATCACTCCTGGAGTTCTGTCTAAAGATATTCCAGTGGAGCGTCTTAAGAGCCCGTCTCACTCCTGGAGTTCTGTCTAAAGATATTCCAGTTTAACTTATATCAATAACTTATTCTAGCACCGCGTCTTACTACCCGTTTGAAATATACCAAGGGCCGGAAAAAGTTCGATCTCGCGGCAATTTTCAATCGATCGCGTAGGAAAACTATATCGTCACGAAAAGGCAAGCTTACCTTACATTATTTCACTATGGTACAGATTATAAGATAGAGCCATAGTGTAATCCACCAAGGTAAGACTGATACATTTCAGGGTAAAGTGAATGCACGTTTAATTTATTTGGTGTATTTAACTTGCACTTTATGAACCGACTGATTATATCATCACACGAGAGTTTCTATGAGCGAGAGCAAAAGGGCCTGCCAATTTTGCCGGGAAAGATATTTTAACATACCTTCCAGGGTTCTTTTACACGTCCACAATCGACATGGGACCGACCGCTTTACTTCCTCTCCGAAGGAAGTTGTGCTACGGATTTTTATCGCTCAAGAAAGATCTGTTGACCCCGGCTGGGTTTGAACCCAGAACCATCGTGTCCTGAGGTGAGCACTTTACCCCAAGACCGCCGAGGTCTACAAAATTGAAAAATCAATATTTTAAAATAGAACCACTATTTCCCTGATTCCAATTTCGGCGACGCCAAGTGAGGAATGCAGAGAATGCGATATATGGCTATAAGCTTAGTTTCCCGGTTAACCGGGTGTGAGAATGGACTCTCTGTGTCCGCAATCAGCGCCGAGGTACCGTCAGTGTCACTTGTCCCGTTGTCACCCCGCAGCGCCGTAATTGCCGCGACTTGCGACGCTGCTGCCGTGAACTTCCAGACAAGGACATGATGGACGACGGTAGACGCTCAGCGAGTGACACGTGAGTCACGCGTGGGGCTGAATAGATCTCTATCTCTCCTGATAGTATAGTCGTTATATCCGTGTGTGTGTGTCCGGTTCTAAACGAACACAAGGTTTGTTTATCGTCTTCGGGTGGAAAACATGTCACTTCGTTAAAACTCTTTCGATGATGGGGATGTGGGCATGATTTTTTTATCCCCCCTCCCCACGAATTTTTTAGAATCATGATGGATGTGTCTTGGAGGTAATGTGTGTGTTTACGAAGGTAGAGGGGGTTCAAGGGGAAGGCACTGATGTGTTTGTTTATCATCGCCTTTAACATGTTCTGGTTCGAGTCGACCCCGGTACTCTTGGAGTAAAATGCTCGCTTCAGGACCTGATCTTCGTGGGTTCAAACCCAGCCGCGGTCAACGGATTTTCAGGGTGTCTATCATCTGGGAAAATCAGGGAAAACGGGAATTAGCCTGGAATTTGAAGTGATCGGAAAAAAACGGGAATAAGTCGGGAATTTGGTAAATTACAATAAAAATCCGGGAAAATGTTGTTTTACTCAAAATATGAAATACAATAGCCTAATTATTAAATCAGTAAATTATAATGTGATTCAAACTGTCATTTTTTTGTTGTTTATAGCTGTGTAATATATTTTTAATTACTAGTAAATAATGTTAATACAAATTTTTAAAAAAACATGTTTATTCAAATTTTAAAAATTATTATTATTCATAAAAAAAGGTTAATAAAAAAACTGGAAAAAGGGGGGGGGGGAGTTAGAAGAATGTGACATATTTTTAGTCGGGAATTTCAGGAAATGATCAGGGGAAATCAGGGAAAAGTTCGGGGATTTCATTGGTCAAGTTGAATAGACACCATGATTTTTCTCGAGTGATAAAACTCCGTAGCACAACTTCCTTCGGAGTGAAAGTAAAGCTGTCGGTCCCATGTAGATTGTGGACATGTAAAAGAACTCTGGAAGGTGTGAATCCCCCCGTGGTTTAGTGGTTAGAGTGGTTCACCAGGAGTTTAGAGGAGGGTTGTGTTGGGTGTCAAGAACTAATTTATTACGTTCCTTGCGTATAACCCGAACGGGTAGTAAGACGCGGTGCTAATAATAATAGTAATAATTACGTTCCTCACGCCTCCTTGTCCAGGAAGTTTAAGAGGAGAGTATAATTTAGAAAATATTTAATCTCATTTCCACAGATAGAAAGAGGAGGTCATCTCATATAGTAATAAACAACTCAGTACACATAGCCGAGATTTGAACCTCGTCCTCAAAGCCACTAGAAATCCAAACCTTAAGAGTCTTATTCCACTTTCCCACCGATTCGGGCAATATGTTCATTACTTACAGAGGAGCTCATTATGTTAAACAGTTAAGCGCTGGTAAGTCACGTGATTTATGTGTGCTCGATGTAAGTAGTGTTCTAATTATTGGGATAAGTTGGTTTCTAAGTCATTTGTTAAATTAATTCTCTCTGAGTGCATTTAAAATGTGGAAGGTTGAACTTTACAGTCACAAGTACTGTATTTTATTTCAGATCACTCAAGTTGGTCCCAATACCGTCTCAGATTAAAACTGTAGGTATAACATAGTTTTGTACCTATTTGGCACCGTAGCCCTAGAAATGGTACGACCATTTTTATACGGGGAAATGGAAGAGAAGGACAAATTAAGTGTAATGTGTGTATGACCCTAGCTTGGTTGATTATATTATGAACATATCTTGTTATGCTATTATAAGTTTATTTTGAACCCGAAGTCGGTACATTTTTACCAGCTCCGACTCCACAGTCCTGTATCAAACCCAGTCAGAGGCTGTATGCCACCGTCCTAGGGGGATGAAAAGCGACGCCTCGTTCAACCCTTGTCTCGAAGCAACCCCGGTGTAGTCCGAGCTCAATGAAGAAAGAGTAAACCAAATGTATCAGAGTGTTATAGAGGGGCAGTGGGGGAGGGAGGGAGGGAGGTCTTTGTACGGCGCTATAGGGGCGCCCGTATCCCCTTACCCCCCCACCCCACTAGAGTGTCGTCTGGACGCTGTGACCACCACCGGGGCACCCACAGCCCTCACCAGAACATTACACTGGTGTACTACAAACCGGCTCACTTGAGAGGGAGGGTAGACGAACCAGATATCTGGGAACTCGAGATTTGGTCCACAACATCCAAATAAAAAGGGTGAAATCCTTAAAAACATATATATATACACTGTATATATATTTGAAGCATTTAACGTGCACTTTCTGAACTGACTGAATATACCAGCACCCGACTTATAAACAAACTTAAATCTAGAAAAGACACAACATCCAGTCCCCCGGATGTTAGTTCATCACTCTGAAAGGGTAAAACCACATTCCACCGATGATACATTTTTCGGCCATATAATATAATATAATATAATATAATATAATATAATATAATATAATATAATATAATATAATAAATGTACAAGTGGCAGCAATAAGCCAACTACCGAGTCGAAGATGGCTGCGTTATCTGATAGCTCGTGATATTAATATAATCACATACTTGTAGTCGACGATTTCCGCAAGTCCATCATAGATTCTGCCTTAAAATATGAGTGAAGAATGACCCTGGTCACGGGACGATTCCTGGGTAGCTTAGTGGTTAGAGCATTGGCGTACTAAGCCAAAGGTCTCGGGTTAGATTCCCGTGTCCAGGTTTCATTTTTCAATTTTCAGAATATGATATCTAGATGGAGTAATCCTCACTCAAAGCATAAATAATAGCTTTGGCTATATAATTCTCTATATGTACATTTGTCGGAATAGGAAAATAATGTATTCAATGAACTTTGTGTCATGTTTGGTTGTAAAACACACATTACTGTTGAGACTGTAACTAGGCTGTAGAGAGGGTTGCTTTGGGAGGGGGTAGCTATTACTTCTGAAGAACATATTTGTGAACAATATTATAATTAGCAGAATGCAAGCTTAGTTACTAAAGTTTTTTCATTGTGTAAATATTTTTTAGTTTCCAATTATAAAGTGCGTGTTCGATATAATCGTCTGCATTTATCACGAGTTTTGTTAAAAAAAATTAGTGTCATTTTATAGGTAATTTTTTGATCATCTTAAGTAATCAAAGTCCGAGACCTGCTTATAACATGTCAAATTTTATTCTAAATTTTAATTAATATAATTTAAATGTGCTTTGATCTGATCTTTTAATTTAACATATAGATGCATATTTTTCAACTTGGGTAAGTTTTAAACCATATTTAGGGCATAGTTTGGAAAATATTATAAAACTATTTTTTAATACTACAATTTTCATATTTTGTAAAAATTAACGAGTATTTAGTAGATATACGTTTTTTAAACAAATTATATTGGATCTCAACTATTTGTCTAAGATTTCAGACAACTTTAGACAAAATAGGCTGTATACTTAACAACCATAGCTACATTTTTAGATAAATTAATAACTTTTTATTGAATTTCTTGACAATTTTAAGAGCTGATTTATCTTTTATTAAGGCCAAACTATCCAAGTCATGGACAAGTAATTGTCAACCTTAGGTGGAGCGAATCAACTAAATAGCAATACAAACTAAACCAAATACCGTGGCTACGATACATCGTGCGGCAAGGAGGGAGGGGAAAAGAGGGAGGGGAAAAGAGGGGAGGGATTTGGATAGATGTGTGTGAAACATTACATGTGGCAGGAAAACAAAAACCCACCCTTTTACCAACATAAGTAATATGGCCTGGGTTTTATGCGCGCTCGTGTTTTTTGTCATTTAAACTCGTCCGTCCGGGCGGCCGAAAGTCCACGTCCCCAAGTCCACGGAGGTGCGGTGTGACGGGAACAAGGACACCTGAGCCCCCTTCGTTGTGGGGGGGGGGGGGGGGCGGGGCCCCCCAGGGGGGGGATATTCCCCCCCCCCCCCCCCCCCCCTTNCTGGTGGTCTAGGGGTAAGGTGTCAGACTTCTGTGCTGGGGGTCCGGGGTTCAATCCTCGGTCCCGGCACAGATTTATCTGATTGCCAAACCCTTCCTTCACCTCTGACAAGACGTGTATTAATCACAACTCGTGAATGTGAGGAATGCCAGGCCTTCACCGTGGTTCGGATCCCACGTTAAACTGTAGGTCCTCCATTTCATCTCACAATCACCCTTCCGTTACACATTAGCGTAAGTGCATATGACCCGAACGGGTAGTAAGACGCGGTGATGATGATAATAATAACAAGACGTGAAAGAGATGTTACTCAACGACGTTGTCCGATTTGGAGATTTACAAGATATTTTGCGAAGCGGGTTGCATCTTAACTTGACTCACCTAAGCAGTCTAAGCACTAACACACTTAGAACACCAATGTACTAAATAGAAAGAGAGGGAAGAAAATGAGCGGTTAACCCTGAGAGGGCTCTTGTTTATCTAATGATAACACTTTCCCTCTTCCTATGACGTGTTTACACACTCACTATACTATTTGCGCCTTGAAAACATTGGCTTGCTTTTTAAAATTACCTTTTTCTTGTTTCCTATTCTAGATAGTCGTTTGCTAAAGCAAATTTTTTAATCTACCTCCTGGCAGGAAGACTCCTGCAGGACATTTTCACGAACAAGCCAAATAGCCTGAGTTGTGGATGATTCATAAAAAACAGGACCTATACACAAAACTACTTCAAGATAAAAATAGTAATTTTGTGACACTGTAGATCTATTTTTAGAATGATTTAAGAATTAATGGTTTTTGTTTCAAAGTTATATCTTTAAAACTCATTGAATGCAACGTAAATTCACTAAAATTGGCTCTCCTCTCTTGACCTGCCGTGACGTCACATGTAGACAACATCCTTGACCTTTAACCTCCTACATTCTATAATGTTGCCCAAACTGAATTTACATGGATCACCCTCATTATACCCACTCCAAATTTCAACTCCACACTTCCAGTCACAAGTAAATCTGACAAGGTTGACACCTTAGCCATCATGCCTACTGATGCGGATCAATATTGGTCTATTCATAGTCTAAAGTGACAGTTTAGATTTACTATTATTAAATTGTTCATGTAAAGCAACTAATAGTATATAGCCTCTAGTTGCCTTCATAACCAACCTAAGAGCTATTTTAATCAATTCCAAAATTTTGAGTTTTTATTTTTGACGTTAATCTGTGATTGTTAACCCCTACACTCTATTTGAATTCATGTTTTAGAATGCTATCGATTAAATTGTACCAAACCCAATGAGATGAGATCACGTCTACACGGCAACAAGATTACAGCTATTTTAAATTTATATTTTCTAAATATTATTAAAAGGTTCTTTAGAAAATGTATGATGTTTATCAAAACCATACACTAAATAGTAACTTTTTAGTTTGATAATTTGAATAAACCACTAGTCTAGTTTCACGCAACTTTTGTAAAAAAAAACCTGCTAAAATAACATTTTTTTTTACCCTTAGGGATTGTGAAGTGTAAAATTGTTCCAAACCATTCACCAGTTTAAGTTAAAACATATTGTTAGCAGTACACTACCTGTGTTTGTACTTAAAATGATAAAATATGTCAAAATCAATCTTTTATTAGGATCATAGTCTTGCACGTATCATAATTCAAATTTTATACTACTATAAAACTTCCTAATCTCTATAAACCAACAGTGTAATTATTCTACTATAAAGCCACATGGCTGACTCACTCACTCACTGACATTAATGTTTACCCACTTCCAGATGAAATAAAAACTTAAAATTTGGCGAACTTCTAGCTTATAACTTGTAACTGACGGGAAAATTCCAAAACGTTAAAAAATTTAATTTTTAATCGCCGAAAAACATTCAAAATGGCGGAGCAACTTTAAAGTCGGTGCGGTATATACAATACAATATCAGTAACTTTAAGTTGTTACGTTCAAAACAACGCTGGAATTACATTAGTTTACATCAACTTGCAAAGAAAACTCACTGGGGTTTGGGGGCGGAGCCCCAACGAGCAAAGCGAGTATTATTTACAAAACGGTACTTGGACACAATAAATACTAACAGACTATGAATTAATACAACTTGTGGCTAATTTTTAAAATTATAACTTTCCTTATTTATTTTATTTTAATATGTTAAAATGTACAATTTTTATGTATGTGGGCAATATTTTATTATTATTATAAACTAGTTTTTGGCACATAAGCATAAACTGTACGTCCTTTATTATTAAGTAGGTTAGCTTCGCCCATATAAATAAGATATTACTATTATTTTGATTATTTTATTTAAAGTTATAAATTCTATTCACTCAGTGGCTACTTCTTAACATACACATATTATAAAATGGATATATTCTAGAAACTACCAGTCTGAAGCTATTTCTTTCTATCTCACTCTACGTGAGCAAATGAAAATTTACCTAATATATACAACATTAAACATAATATAACAAGATATTTTGGTTAACACAAATAAAATTTAAAATTATTAAAATAAATTTAGTAAAATATGTTTTATTTTTATCCCCGCGTCTTACTACCCATTCGGGTTGTATACCTATACACTCAATAAACTCATGTGTTAAGGATTAGGAAGTTTATATTTAGAGGAAAAGTACACGCATTTGTTTTGAGGGAGAGTGGAAAACAGTTTAAGAAAAACAACCTTCAGTACACCCGACCGAGATCGAACTCCAATTTTCAGCAGTCTAGTCAATTGCAAGAGTAACTCCTTAAATTATGTGTCCACCAAAGCGGGTAATAATTTACATTTTAAAATTCAGAATTTAAAATACTTTGACGAATAAATACAATAAGCATGTTTTGTAGAAACGACTCGATTCTTGTCTCATTACATGTTTGGGATATTACACTGATCAAATAGGGAGGAGAAAGGTATATTTTAGAGGAAATGTAGTCCTATTCTTATTTCTGAATGGTAGGTAGAGAGGGAAACCGATAAAAAAAACACCCCAAGTAATATCTGCCAAGATTCGAACCCCAAACTCCCCGTCAATATAAAACCAGACTAAACGAGATTATCATCTATACCACGAGCTCACAAACTGAGTTTTAAATCTTTTAAAGTTTGGTCCAAAACGTTTTGTTTAATATTTAAAAAAATAAGATTACTAAACAAAGACAGCGAATGAGCGAAAGCTTGTGATACGTGTTTATGTATAAGTAGGGGAAAAAAGATAGAAAATACCGTACACAAAGGTGAACTAATAGTATCGTAGCCAGCCAGGATTGTGTTGTGTGAGAAATGTACCAAATGTTATGGACAATAGATTGGAGTGAAAGAGAGAGAGAGAAAATAAAGCTTACAAAATGCTCCACACCGTGGCAGCACATTCGTCTTGTCGGCGCGTACAAAATAGGGAATAGATAGTTGAGAACCTCACAATTTTATTTTTTCAAACTTTGTGTTTCTAAAACTCAAAATTGTTATTATTATTACTATTATTATTATTATTATTATTATTATTATTATTATTATTATTATTATTATTATTTAGATCTAAAGGTGACATGGTCTTCAACTTACGGTAAGATGGGTGTTATTTCTTAACTTTACAAAGTTATTTAACAATTTACAGAAATAAATAAATAAATAGTGCCCCACTATAAGAATTTAAAAAAAAAAATCCTATTCTGAAGTAAGAATAACATTATTTAAATGTATCAGCATTTTTTTTAAATGATACAATAATTTTTAGTGAAAGTTATTTTTTACTTTACCAACCCGCTAAAAAAATATTAAGAAACTAACAACAAATGGATTAATTTTAATTTTTGTCGGAAATTTAGTGTAATTTTAACATACATTGATACCTGATCAGGCCGTTCCCTTACGGGGTAGTCAAGAAAAGTGACAACTTCAGATAACATGACCTGACCTACTACCCAATATGTGAAACTAGATCTAAGATATTTTCTAGCTGTAAGGTAAGGGCCCTTCCTATGAAATTTGGGCAGTAGCTATTTGTCTGTCTCTCTCTAATTGTGTGGATGCGCGCGCAACTTGAACGGAACACAGGTGGATCGCTCGGAGCTCCAGGGCTTGAAGGTAAAGAGGAGGGAGGGAGGGATGGAGGGAGGTGTGTGTGTCATCCTGCTAAGCCTACTCCACTCCACCCCGGAACAAAACTTGTGACGAGAGTGAGAGAGACGGAGAAAGGAGAAAAAAAAACCATACATGAGAAGCTTATGTTCTTATTGGTCATCTTTATGTGACAACCAGAAGACCCCTCTCTGGCTAATTCCGGAAAAGAAGAGCTTCCCCCCTACCCCCCTTTTCACGTCTCTTTACTCTTAGAATGTTTCTAATTTTAAAATAAAACAAAAACAATATAAATGGACCAGAAACACCGGTGAGCTGTTTTTTTTAAAAAAAAACTTGAAATAAAAACGCATGGGTTTCTCTTTTTGATTATAAAATCAACGAATAATAAATTAATAATGATACTAATATTTTTTTTCACCGAGTCTTACTACCTGTTCAGGTTATACGCTTGTATACTAATTACGCTGATGAGTCGGGGAAGGAGGAAGGTTGAATTTAGAAGAAGTGTACACACATTTTCATGGAGGGAGAGTGGAAATTTTTTTTTTAAATACCCACGATACATCCGACCGAGATTTGAACCTCGATCTCCCAGTGATCAGCAGTCTAGTCTACTGCGAGAGTAGCGCGTTAGGTCACGTGGCCACCGAAGCGGGTGTAATGGCGGTGTTAAAACAGGGAAGAAACCGCGAGTGATCAATTAAAATGACTAAAGATGTAAGCACCTCCCCTTCCCGCCCACACCCACCCACAGTGATCTTCTTCCCTCCACTCCCCCCTCCACAGCACGTATCTAGGGGAAGTCCCTGAGGAGAGAAAGTTCTACAAGCTCCTAACCCAAGGCATGGATGGAAATCAAGGCCTGAAGGGGGCGTTCTTAAATTACGTTAGGATTTTTTTTCATCATTTTCTCCTGTCTCTCCCCCTACGTAAGGGGTCGTAAGAGTTCCCCTTCCTCCTTTCTCATTATCTTACGTAATTTTTTTAGGATTTGATAAATTATATTATTTTAATCGTTTAGCTATGAAATTTTAGAATACTTTAATTGCAATAAAATTAGTTGTAACACATTATAGGAAAATTAAATAAAAGTAAAATTTTATAACTAATATATTTTATTCTCTGCCTCTTTTTTTTTTTTAAGAGTTTGTCTCAGCATAAATATTGAAAAAAAAAAAAACCTTACGTAAGATGGAATCCAACTTCTCCTCGTAAGAAAATACCGACCACTCTACCACCAAATATCCTTACGTACTTTCTTCAAGGAAGCCCCCTTGATGGGAAATTAAACATCGTTCAATTGATTAGGAGTTAACCAAACGATACCCACACAGACAAGTATTTATGGGAATAACTTAGACAGTTATAGTTCATTTTTCATAGGAAAGGTCTTATTCGACAGATAGATATGTTTCTAGATCTAATTTCAAGTATTCTTGCGTCAAAAGTCATGCTACAACTGTCACTTTTGATAGACATTATCAATACTTATAAAATAACACTAATAATAATAATAAAATGCTATCAATGTTGACCATAAAAAGTGTTTTTTTGAAAGGTCCTTCCTATGAAAACAGGACTGGAATAAGACACGATACACGATAGACAATATATTTTTATTATTATATTAAAAAAATATTCTGTTAATAGCTCAAACTTAGTTTGGACATTAGTTTATTTATTTTCATGTAGTTTTTTTTTTTACAAATTATAATAATTTTGATTATTTATCTTCTGTAAACAGTTGACCCTTTATTTTCCAGTAAGCTAGAACACATTTTAAACATACAACACAGCTGTGAAGTTATATCGAGATCCAAGACAGTAGGAACTCTGTTGGAGGAAAATGTAACTAAAGTTTTCCCTCTCGTGGATATATACCGAACCTTATCTTGGAAATTCTCTTTTGCCATTAATTTATAAATCGAACTCTGCGACTTCTTAAAGTATCTATCAATATCCACATAAGAGTGTGTAAATTAGTGGATGGGTGAATTTAATTATATTTTAGATACAAATCAAACCTGTTTTTTATACTTAATAATCTAGTTTTACATATCATTTTAGATGTAGGCTATAACCATCACAGATCAATACATAATGCTCTCTCCATTAGGAATTTCGTTCAAATCAACTGTTTTTGTTATATTTATCTGTGATTTGGGAAAGTACACTTAAATACAGTAGCCCCATGGCTTCTGTGGTGCTGACTGACAGTTCACAGCTGATTTCTGACAGTCAACATTTAGGTATATACCTAAACTTTGACTGTCAGAAGTGACAGCTGTTAAACACATGTTTCTTGCAGATCATATGGTTCGGCGTAGGGATACATAATTTGGTCTGGTAGCTTTTCAAAGCCGTCAGCTGTCAGCTGTGAGCTGTCAGTCAGCACCAAAGAAGCCATGGGGCTACTGTACATTCCCCGTCGTTGTGTTTGCGTATTTATTATTATTATTATTATTATTTTCTTATCACCGTGTATTACTACCCGGCATATTTATTGTGAACACAGTCATTACCTGCTTCGGTGGCCGCATGGTCCAAGGCGTAACTTTCACGTTAGACTATACTCCCGATGACAAGTAGATCGGGGTTTGAATCCCGGTCGTGTTTTCTAAGGTTTCCCCCCAAAATGGTTTTCTACTTTACCTCCACGCAAATGCGGGTTCACTTCTTCTAAATTAAACCTTCATCATCCCTAACTCATTAGAGTAATAAGGACAGATGCGTGTAACCTGAATAGTTTATAAGACGTCCGACACCTTAGCTCAGACGGTAGCGTGTCTGTCCATTGAACTAAGGGTCCCGGGTTCGATTCCTAGTAGGGCCGAGATATTTATCATTGGTAAAATGTGAGCTTACACTTTCACAGTGATGAATTAACAGCCGGGGGGCTGGGTGTTGTGTCTGTTCGAGATTTAAGTTTATAAGTCGTGTGCTGATATAATCAATGAAAATAAATGCTAGTAAAACGCGGTCCTAAAGAAAGAAAAGAAAAACTATTAGATATAATATTTGAAATCGTAAAGCCAATCTTGTACATTTTGCGTCAAAGAAACTTAGAGGTAATTTATTAACCTCGATGGATCATAGCATCTCTTTATCTTTGACACAAATTGTTGTTATTGTTTTTTACGAATCCAAATATGATTGCAATGATTGTCTTAACAATAAGTAAATATCCAAACACACCCAGCCTTAATGTCCCAGGCACCGGATCGGGGTCAAGAGACAAGTTAGAAGAATAGTTCGTTCGCGGTAATTCATGACTTTACTGGAATTTGGAAAGTTACTCAAGAAACGTGGCTATTAACACATTTATCTTCTATGGTTTATGTCGGGTTGATGGTTAGAACGCTGATGTTTGAACAATCCGGACTGTTGTCTATACAAGACACACTTTTATTTCTCTCTGTCATCACAATATAGAGGGTGTGTACAAATTAGCTCGATTAGTCTTTGAAGAGCGATTCCTTATAACGTAACCAACTGAAAATAATAGCTCAACTGTCTGATCTTAAGGTGGGATAGAAAGGGGTGTTTTTTTCGGTTTTTATGGCAATTTTTTTTTTTGCCAAAATAAATAAACTGTTGTTCCAGCAGAAACCTATAGTTTAATTTTCTTCACGTGTTGATATTAACAGTTGTTGAATATTTGTCAAGGTGTCCTGGAATTTAATGACAACTTTTTATCTCCATTTAAAAAGGTTGTCATCTAATGCCGCTATGTTTATGACAGATATTCAACAAATGTTGATATCACCGTGTGAAGAAAATTAAACTCTTTGTTTCTACTGGAACAATATTTTATTTATTTTGGCCAAAAAAAACAAAATTTGCCATAAAAACTGCAAAAAACACTGGCATCTTCTCGCGTCCCCTTCAACCCCACCTTAAGTTTGAAAAATAGGCGACGCCGTCAAATGGAGACATTCATACTATGTCCCCCTTTTTTTTTAGCACCGCGTCTTACTACCCGTTCGGGCTATACGCACTTACGCTAATGTGTAATGGTAGGGTGATTGTGAGATGGAATTGAGGTCCTACAGTTTAACGTGGGATCCGAACCACGGTGGAGGCCTGGCATTCCACACATTCACAAGTTGTGATTAATACACGTCTTGTCAGAGGTGAAGGAAGAGTTTTGGCAATCAGATAAATCTGTGCCAGGGACCGAGGATTGAACCCCGGACCCCCAGCACAGAAGTATGACACCTTACCCCTAGACCGCTAGTTCACCGTTATTTCAAAATAAATGGTTTTAAATGTAGGCCTATCTCTTTTCAAAATAGTAGCATGGGTAAAGGCACGTCGGTGCTTTANAGGTGTCGGTGTGGGGAGGCTCTCACCTTCTAAGCCCCTACCGGCGTGGGTGGCCACTGTAG
Source organism: Timema genevievae (assembly GCA_902155825.1). Lineage (NCBI taxonomy): Eukaryota > Metazoa > Arthropoda > Insecta > Phasmatodea > Timematidae > Timema > Timema genevievae. The sequence goes on from CABFWO010000480.1 coordinate 76,287, forward strand.
TCCAGGAAAATTTGACAAATACATGTGTTATTTTTATATAGAGCATTGGGAATAAAATATTAATACAGGGTGTCGCACAACTCTCAACAATTATGCTTTTATTTTTTAGCTAATTAAGGATGACAAGAATAAAACGAGCAACTTAAAAAAAATATCAAATACTTGCACAATAACCTGACAATGATGTGTAAAAACCGAGATTTAAAAAAACAAACAAGAGCGACACAAACAAACAAACTAATGTGTACCCCCGTGCGATTGTCTCTTTATCCCCGTGACGTATGTTGGTGGCGTGAGTTTTTAAACTCTGCTCCAGTACAGAGCACAGTGGCTTGGAACACACAAGGCGCGTGAGAGGGGAGGGGGTGGAGTGTTTCGCCGCGGGCTCGCCAGATGGTGCTGACATGCAATCAACCGACACAGCACACAATCTCTCCCTCTCTTTCTCTCTTCTCGGAGTCAATATAAAGAGAGAATGAAGAAGAGAGGAATATACCAGATGGATGTGACAGTACTACACACTTTGGGGCGAGAATCGAACTATGTCCACGTGATGCTGGAATCCCTAACTGTGTTTGCTTGAGTTGATCAAGAAACTAATTCTCAAGGAATTGTTTAGTAAATGGTCGTGATTAATTTTGCAATACTTATTTTATAATGTAGACTAAACCAAAGAACACCAACAAAATCCGTGGTCTTATACTTTTTTTTCCTTGCTGCCAAATTTTGATTCCTAGGCCTATTATTATTATCATTTAAAAATATTTCAATGACATTTACCTTAGTAACGTTACATTTTTTGTTTCTTCATTTAGTGCATGCTTTCTTTAGATTTTTTTTTTAGAACGTAGGAAATCTCCTGACTAACAGTTTCGTTAAAGAAATAAAGATTTGAAATTTATAAAGACACATTTTCTACAGTTGTTTTCCTCCACACACAACTTTGACCAAGAGAGATCCATTATCCAGTTCGGTCCCCTCTGTGTGTGTGTGTGTGTGTGTGTGTGTGTGTGAGTGTGTGGGTGTACTTTTATCCTCTCTGGTGGCACAGAACGTTACCCAGAATACACCACAGGAGGTTGTCTATACGTCGTACCCGCAATGAGATGATGTGATGATGAATATGGAGGTGTAGGGCAATAGGAGTCTTAAAACATAACTCAAGCCTAATTACCCTGGTGACAGTTGGGATAATTACCACGGTACCAACCGGGAATCGAACCCAGGACCCCCAGGTTCGTAGCCAGGCGAACTGACCACTATACCAATTGTCAGTCTCTCTCTACAATATTAAAGAATAACAAGATAATTAGGCTTTTTTCCTGCCTTTGCCTTTGCGAAGTGAGTCCAAGACTTTTGAGACCGTTCTTTTTTCCTGTATTGACTATCTTTACGTCTCTTCAAATTCTGTGTGTTCCCTGTGTATGTAACCCGCCTCGGTGGCGTAGTTGGTTAACGCGCCAGTCGTGTTGAGCTAGACCACCGAGGGCGGGGAGATTGAGATTCGAATCTCGGTCGGGTGAACTGGGGGTGGTCTTTCCTAAATGGTTTTCCACTCTCCCTCCACGCAAATGTGGGCTCACTTCCTCTAAACGCAACCTTCCCAAATCCATTAGCGTAATTAGTACTTAAGCGTATAAACCGAACAGGTAGTAAGACGTGGTGCTAAATAATAATAATAATAATAATAATAGTAATAATAATAATAATAATTTGATAATAGATTCCAACTTGGGTTGAATCACGGACTCTCTAATCGTTGATTGACAGGGAAGAGGGAGACGGGAGTAGACGATGATCGCTCCTTACCTGTGAGTGAAGGTCAGACCTCACGCACGCAACACGACCTGTTTATAATATGATCGCTATCGGAAGAGTTCAAACAGAGATATACCTGTTTGGGCTGTGCAGCTGTTTTTTTTAAAAGGTTGGTGTCCATTTCGACAGCTGTAAGTTCAATATAGAAGACATGGTGTCGATTTTGATTATACTACATTTATTTTGATTATACTACAGGCGTCTCTTACTATGCCGATCCTACTATATTAGCGCCGAATCCTATTCAATTTTTCATGTTGCTGATGGAAGGAGAATAATATGTCATTTCCTTCCGGGAACCGAACAGAGTTTTTATAAAGGTCAGTGAAGTAAAAGAAAGGTCGTCTTGTGGAGCCTACCTTTGTTCCCGGGGAGGGGGGAGAGATAAACTAATTTAGTTACTTTTTTTTAGCAGCGCGTCTTAATACTCGTTCGGTTTATGAGCTTATGTACTAATTACAATAGTGTGTAAGTAATAAGGACTGTTGCATTTAGAGAAAGTGAAAGCCATTTTTAAAAAAACACCTTTAGTACGGGATTAGAACCCCGATCTCCCCATCCTCTGCAGTCTAGTATATTACGAGAGTGACGCCTTAGACCATTCGACCACTGAAGAGGGTTGTGACTAATGTACACGTACTTAAATGTACATGTCCTACTATGTGTGTACTAATCACTATTTTTGAAGCAGTCATATTGTGTTTAGTACTAGATTTATCACCATCCATTCGGGCTATAATCATATATAATTATATAAATAATTAATCTAATATCAATAGGTAGCCGCTTCGATGGCCACACTGTCTAAGGCACCACACTTGCAATAGACTAGACTGCCAGAAAAAAGGGATATCGGGTTCGAATCCTAAATGGGTGTACTGAGGTTTTTTTTCCAACTAAGAGTTGACTACTCTCCCTCAATGCAAATGCGGGTACATTTCCTCTAAAACTATACCTTAACCAAACTTATTCCATTATCATAGTTAATGTCTGCGGAAAGCCCTAACAGCGATGGAAACAAGCAAAAAGTAAGTCAGTTTTTTATAATTGTTTTCACCCACACGGCATTTTCCATTCAATCCGACTATACAGATCACGGTGTTCATCTTCCTTTCGACCCGACTATACAGATCACGGTGCTCATCTTCCTTTCGACCTGACTATATAGATCACGGTGCTCATCTTCCTTTCGACCTGACTATA